>JAKWJA010001691.1:0-26658 GCA_027704765.1 Solanum habrochaites | reverse complement strand
ATTTTGTTTTTATCGTTACCTAAGAGTCTAATATGGTGAATTTAATATAGTGAAAATAAGGGCAATCCTATGGAGAAAAGTATCAATTAGGTGTGAAGTTGTTCTGAGATTGAGGGTTGAATAATGATCCTCGTACTTAAATTTAAAATCACCCTGTGAAAAAGGAGGATATCTTTTGAAGTGAGAACACTAGTTGAAATATTGGAGAGTTGTTGCCTTTGTGAGAGATAAAAAAGTAGAGGTGTCGGCGTGGTGAGTCTGTGTCATGGTCTTATTCACATGAGTGATCCTAAGAGTTATATAATGCATTAAAGCAATGAAAACAATCGAGATTGATCGCCATATGATCGCGAAAGCTTAAATAAGGATACTTTTGTACAAAGGTGTTGTGGTGAGTCATAGTGCGTCGCTTGAGGACAAACAACAAATTTAACTTAAGGGTGTTTATATATCGTGGTTTCAAGGTACATTTTATGCTTTTTCCTTAAGTTTAGTGTGTGTCTAGGACATTTTTTTAGTAACACTAATGGTATTTATCTATGTTTTGCAGGAAAGTCGTCCAAAACAAAAATGCAGGAGATTGTGCAGAAGAGATGACTCAAAAAGCCATTGACGACCCGTCGTTCCTTGATTGTTCGTAGGTGGTGGTCCTCGACTGGAGGTCAAAGCATCTAGAAGCAACTCAGGGAATTCTGACTATGTGTGGGGCTACAAAAGGATCAACGGTCCGTCGAGTGACTGACAGACCGTCCTTGGAAATTGTTGATCAGATTAGTGATTAGTCCCACTAACCGAAGGTGCTAGAATGAAGGCTGAAAAAGATTCTAAGTATGAATCTATGGAGGAACTTGGCAGTGTGTCGTTCAATCGACGTATTATTATAAATAGGGTTAAAAACCATATAGTTCGGGTTAGATTTTTTGTTATTTTTCATACTCTTGTTATTGGAAGTTGAACCTGGGATTTTAGGAAATACATCAAGTTTTCGGAATCGATTCTCAAGATAGTTTCATTAATTCAAGTGTTATTTCAGGATTTTCTTCAAACTTTTCAAAATAAGTACATGAATTCTTGTTTAACAACCATGAATTGTGTATTTCTAGGGGCAACTTAATCCACAACTAGGGTTGTGGGAACCATGGGTGATTAACAAGGTAAAACTAGATATATAAGAATTCTAGAATAGGTCCTTGCATGTATTGATAATTATTTTGTTCAGAAGTCTTTTTAACGAGTGCACGCGTTAGCACATTCCCTATTTCTACTGATGGCTAGTAGGTAGTTAAGGAAAAGATTATCACAAAATATTTAGTATAGACTGTCTAATAGACTAGTTCAATTTGTGCACAGTATAACTTAGACATACATTAATATGATGCTTAATATGAGTAAGTAAGGTTTGTAAAGTAGACACATGAGTCGGCCCAAGGTACAGGGAAATTTCTCTAGTTGCTCTTCCAAGGATTAGAGATCATAACTAACCACTTTTCATGCAAACACTAGGGAAAGAATTAGTATAGCCTAGATTCAACGTTATGAACCTATGGGAACACTTACACCCTGTTTTTTCCTCTCGTCAATTGATAAAAAACAAAGCTATAATCTTCCTACTTTTTTACTTAGAAATAATTGAAAACAGTTGTTTTAACCCCCCCCCCCTTTCAATTATCTGTTTTCGAAAAAGACTTTACTAAATAGACGTAATCATAGACTAAAGTTAAGTATAAACCATTTTCTTCGTGGGATCGACCCAAACCTAAAAATTGGGTTCTTCACTTGATACTACCGCTTATACTTCTTTATGGAACTATAATTTGAGCGTACAAAGTAGAAAAATTGTGCACCTCTATCTGAAATAATGGAGACCAGAACTCCATAAAGTCTTACCACTTCTTTATTGTAAATATTAGCAATATCCTAAGCTGAATGGGTAGTCTTTAACGGAGAAAAATGGGCTGATTTTGTCATTTAATTGACAATTACCTAAGTCTAACAATCATGTGACAAGCGAGATTCTTTGTAAGCATGTGCTAAATTCCTATAAATCATCTCGCACTTCCTTCCTGGATGTTTGGTAGTCTAAGACAACTTCTCTATAGTTTGGTTCTCTACTTTCACATGTTAGAAATTTGGGCACCCTGGCACAAACATTACAATGTCCTTCATTCCTTCCCACAATAGACCCTCTTCCACAATTGCGCGGTACATCTCGGTGGAACTCGACAAATAGAGTATCTTAAGCTATGAGACTCCTCTATGATCCTCTTTTTGAGTCCAACCAACATATAATCTACCTTAGTACTTTAGCACAATATCTCCGCCTTGTGCAAAAGCCAATACTTTTTGTTTACGAACATTTTCCGTCAAATCAAGAAAAATGTTGTTTTGGTCTTGCTTTTATTTAACCTTAGAAAGTATTGATGATTCATACCCATTAGTCACCACTATCCCTCTTTCTGTGAGATCCATAAGTCTGACCCCGAAACATGAATGTTTATGCACATCTTTAGGCTACCTCGTCTTTTCTTCTTGAACATGGGCGGTTACTCCCTATGGAGTACCAGTTTCAGGAATCAAAACCCATTATCCTACCTGAGTGGTAAAAATACTCATTCATACTTCCGTTAGTAGTTCTACCACCTCCTTGTCCTTAGATTGGGTCCTTCTAAGTGAACACATATTTTTAGGAGCCTTAGGTCAGTAAATATATAAACATGAACGCCGTAAAAATAATAATGCCATATCTTAAAGGAGAAAACCACGACAGCCGATTCTATGTCATGGGTTGGGTATTTCTTCTCATGAACTTTCGACGATTTGGAGGCATAGGCTATGATTTTGACTTTTTGCATTAATACACAGCCAAAACAAACTCTAGATACATCACACTACAACATAGAATCCTGAGTACCCTCTTATAAAGTCAAAATTTGAGATGTAGTCAACCTTTTTTTCAATTCCTAAAAGCTTTTCTCACAAGCTTTAGACCATTGAAATTGTGTTGTTTTATGAGTCCACTTATCAGGGAGAACAGATAGATTAAACCCCTATATGATTCTATTTTTGGGTATCACTCTAATCACGTCACCGAAAATGATGTGTCCCAAGAATTCCGCACACTTAAGTAAAACTCACACATGGAGAACTTGGCATATATCTCCTTTTCATTTAACTTCTAAAGTACTATTATGAGGTTACTAGCATTATCTTCTTTATTACTTCAATATATTGGTATGTCATTAATGAAGATGATAAGAAACATATCTAAGTAAGGCTTGAATAATATTCATAAGATCCATGAGCACTGCTACTACATTGGTAAACCAAAAAGACATAACTAAAAAATAATAATGGTGTTTTCCAAAAGACCTAAGGTTCACAAAGTTTTCCAGTGATAATATCAAAATGATTTGCAACATAAGGAGTTACAAAACAAAAACGTGATCTAATCTTGGGTCTAGAAAAGCATAAGCATCAAGAGTAGATACTTTTATCATACCCATGAGAACATCAGGAGATCTCTCTTCCTATTGGAGCCTAGTGATTGCATAAAAATAGTTTGCCCCTCTGCTAGTACAGGAAGTGGCTCCTCTAGGTGTACTTCTGACTTTTGGAGCAACTGATAACTATTGAGTTCTATTGGCCAAAATTCCACCACCTTGCTTATTATAAGGGAAAGCTCTCATTAAGTTACCATATCAACCATACTTGAAGCAAGATCTTTGGCCTTCACGACATTTGCCTCGGTGGGTTCTACCACACTTAGCACATTCACAAGCCCAACTACCACTTGTGACACGCTTCCTTTAAACTATTCTATCCTATATCAATAGTTTTGTGCGTTATAGACATTGTAGTCATGCTCTGTTTTTAGACGCCTGTGCACAAGATGATGACGGTGTATGCCCCTTCTATTTTTGAAATTGTGGCCAATTTGAATCACCCTTCTACTGCCTAGACTCATTCCCTATCTTGGCTTTCTTATTCATGTACTCTTCTCTATCCTTCAACTTTTCCTCTTCAACTTCTTGCACATAAACCATAAATCCAAATATTTACATGTCCACGATAAGCATTGCCTCTCTTCCCTCTTTACGAGATGCACGACCTAAGAAAGCTAAAAGAAAACTCAATCTGCTCCATATGTCTATAATAATATTAGGCGCATAGCTAGAAAATTGGGTGAATTTCTGACCATACTCATGAACACTCAAGGAATCCTATTTCAGAGCCTCCTTAATTTCTTTGGGGAAGAACCACCCCAATAAAGCCTATTCGAAACAAGACCATCTCGGATGTGGTGCATCCTTATCTCTGCCGTCATTTAACTAATCGAACCAAGTCTTAGCCATATTCTTTCCGTCTATCTGTAACTTGTTGAAGCCTTTTTCGTATCTACAACATGCATCATCCCAAACACGTCTGAAGCTAATTGTACAAGTTTCTCTTCTCCTTAGTAGTCATTGAACAGAAAACTTAAGGGGTTATCCTTCAAAAAGTCCCTATTCATGGAAGGTTCTTCCCTTTCGTATCGATCTCCCTTTGTTGCCTAACATTAATTACTCCACTGCTTGTCTTAACATTTGATTACTAGTGGACCTCAGCATTGGTAACTTCCCTTTAAGGTTTACACATTTAGTGCATTAGGTACTCCAGTTCTTCTACTTTCCTTTGGATGGACGACCTATAGATTCCTCGTGTAGGCATGATGATCTAAAACATGGTTTGAAGTACTATTATAGGGGAGAACTTTTAGATATAAATTGTAATCTACGAATAGGTTGATGAACGAAGTAATAATTCCTTAATGTTTGCAGCCTCTACTCAAAGATTGGTGAATCTTTCACACCAATGACTATTACTCTATAAAGGACTTGCATAAACTGTTGAACACTTTGTTCTATGATCCAGTTTGTGACTCCCCGAGCAATACATCCTAGATGGGGACGGCACCGATGACCATTGTGGCCTTGAGCAAATCCTTCCACTCTACTAATTAATCACAGAATACACACTCAATGATAAAACAACAACATTCTCATAAATAAGTTAAATTAATTTTCATTGTTAAGATGGCATTAAATATCAAAATAAGATATATAGAAACAAAAAGACCTAAATGAATTACATGACTGACTGTCAGTCTATGAAGACCTAAATGAATTACATGACTGACTGTCAGTCTATGAAGCCCCTAAACCTACTATGATGAATGTCGTAACAAATCCCACTACATTCTACCATGAAGAGGCTGGTAAGGAATAACGAAGGATCCTCCAGAATACAAGGAGGATCACCACTATGTTTAAGTGCTTAAACTGGATGAACGAGGAGTTGGATAATGATCCTCGTTACATGCGTCAACGTCTTAAGACTATGCAGGAAAAACTTGCATCAGTATATTGAATGTATGAGTATGAGAGTTGGATTGCTAAAAACCACTAAAGCTTGATAAGAGTAAAATGAATTTACATTGTCTATGCACAACTCATAAATACTCAACTTACTACATATATAAGCCATTTAAAACATATGTGATACATATAAAGCATTGAAAAAAATTAAAGCACTTATTCATTAATGAAATACAATAACAAACTCAACTTCGTTGTATATGAGCATAATTTGGTGATACAACACCTACGCACACTACCAGAAGTGTCCCATTTACTTTGCCGTCCCACAGAATTCATTAATTTAGTGGATCCACTAGCTTAACTTACGTGATCATCTAAAAATTCTGTCCCTTTAATACCCATGATATCTACATGTTTTAAATGTTGACTTGATTTAATTTGAACTCTTACCCCTACGTTGATGCTCAATAATACTCCCAAAATATATTTTAACTCATGTTTTAAAAACTATTTCCTTTCTTTTGGATGAGATCATTTCTCAACATTAATCTTCAAAAAATCTCTTGGAATCAATGCTCTCTTTTCTTGTTCAAAACTGTATCCTTTGACAAACGAACTCAACTATTTACTCTTTGGTTTACTTGAAACATTTATCTTAATCAAATATTGGAAATACTTGGTTCTCTCATAATTCTTTGTAGAAAAGACTTCAAATTTTACTCTTTCTATAACTCGAAATTTGAGCATTGATACGAAGTTAAAATGTTTAAATAAGACTCTTGTAAACATTAAGAACTTAACTTTGAGTTATTTCATAACTTTAAGACTTAACTCTTAGCATCTTAGACTTTGATTTTAACTTTCCTTGAATTGGATTGTGGATTCAAGGTTAATGATTTCATTTATTGAATGATTTCATAATGTTTAGATGTACCTTAGAGTGTTCGAATCGACTAGAAGTTTTAGGTTCATAAGTTCATAACTAGTAACTAAAAGATTTGTAAATAACAAGGTATCCAGGCATTTTTGGGGCCCTGGCTTTCGCGGCATAATAGAGTCTTAGAGAAAGAGACAGTCATGAGGGGTGTGGCGCCCCAAAACCTAACAGAAGGGATTTTAATTTTTTATTTTCCACGTTTCTAATTTTAACCATTTAAACTTCCATAGATTTTCCCCAATCGCTGAGGAATAATATTACCTCAATACCTAATAGATTAGACCCTTAAGACATCCCAAAAACATGAAAAAAATCAACTAAATGCATAACACACCACAGTCAAGAAGAGTTCAACCATTGTTCTCTAACACTTCAATGTTCATCATTCAACGTACTCAAAATTTGTTGTATTGAACAAGTAAGTGTGTGTCTGAATGAAACCGACAGAAAAAGATCTCTCATACCTTAATAAGGATCACCCCTGACGAATTCCACTCAAATACGTTGCCATTCTTGATGAATTATTTGTCTTTGCCCCTTCTCTTTCTTCTCCTCTCTTTTATACAAATCCCTAACCGTGAATAAGTTTTTAAAAACAGACTTAAGGCTTAGTTTTACACCTACTAAACCTTTAAAACAAATTGGGAAATAGTTCTTTGAAAAGACCAATTTACCCTTACTAAAATCCGGATTGGGACCTTCCCCAATCCAAATTTCCAACTTCTCATAGGAATATGTACTTCATACGATATAAAATATTTGTAAACTTGACGGCATTGGAAATTTCACTTCAATGGACTTACATTCATATAAAGAACTGAATCTAACTACTCCTTATCTAGTAGGTATGGCCATTTCAAAAAGACCAAAAACTCATTTTCTTAACCTATGAAATTTTCCATATTTTTCCTATTCTTTCAAAACAATTATATTTTTGTTTCATAGAAAAAAAGAAATATAAATAAAGAAATTTACACAATTTATTGGCAATCCTACGTAGGATTTGTTACAATTATCTAGAAACATTACCTACTGCACACATGTAAAACGTCTGGGTAACAAAGGAGAAGAGACTGTAAGACTGACTATGGAGATCAAAGGTGGAATTTATCAATGAAAAAAATAGCACCCCATAAAGTTTGAAGGAGATTCCCAATCAATTTTGATGAGACCAAGAATGTTTCATTTCTATAGAACAAACTTGAAGAGCTTACATGTCCAATGTATCTAACATTGATTCGTAAGATAGTGTACATGACCTTTAAAAGCAATAACACGCTACAACAACTAGTAAAGAAATAGTTAACAAACAAGGCATCATGCTTCTTACTGCAATATCTGCGCTTATTAAAGATATTGGAACACTGACTATTAGGATCAACAAGCAACTTGGTGTTGCTGCAACTGGTTCTTCAACTCCTATACATAGTAATGTCGAGGCACAAAATAATGCAGAGAAGAACTCTAGGGAGATGATTGTTAGATCAGAAGTTGCTACATGAAAGTTACCGTCTAGATTTATGAATGATGGAGAGTTGGGTTAACCTAATGCAATTGGGGTTGCTGAACCAAATTAAGATGAACCAAACAAGGCACTTCTACAGCAGAATAGATATATATAAATAAATAGACTCAACTTAACTAAATGACTTACTATTCATCTATAAAGCCTCTAAACATACTATGTTGAATGTCGGGACAACCCCCACAACATTCTGATGAAAATACTGGAAAGCAATAACAAAGATCATCCAGAATGCAACGAGGCTCACCACTAACATCAGTACATTGAATGTACGAGTAAGTGAGTTTGATTGCTCACAAATAAGTTTTTAAACTTATAAGATAAGATGATGTTACCTTCGATATGGCTCAACCATGATCGCCACTCAATTCATAGAAATACTAAAAACACTTAGTTCATTAAAGGAAGTTTAATAAAAAATCAATTTTAATTTTATATGAAAATAATAAAGTTCTGTGGGAGAATCTATGACCGACAACCACCACTATGAGCCTAATTTGTGATACAACGTCTTGCCGACAATGAATGAATGGTCATATACCTTGTCATACCATAGAACTCCTTAACTTAGTTGATCCACTAGCTTAACTTAAGTGATCATCTAAAGAGTATTACCCGATAACACCCATGATAGACAGATGATTTACATGGGTCTTGAGATAATATGAGTTCTTATACCCACATCTGGGAGCAATAAAAGTCTGCCCAATGCCAACTTTAGATCATTCATGATTTTAAAATAACTTCTTTCTTTGGGTTGAGAAATGCTCAACGTTAGCTTTAAAAAGATCTCTTGGAATAATGTTCCTTTCTTGTTAAAAGCTTTTCGGGAATCTTAGTTTCCGTTTAAAACTAAAAAAGTAAAATCATGTATAAACTTCTAGGTAATTCTTAGTTCCCTTAATCCTTGAGAAATAAAATCAAATCTGTATCTTTGCTGACTTGAAACGTTTGATCTTAATCAACTCTTTAGGGCATACTAGTTTTCTCTTATACTTCTTTGAAGTAAAGACTTCTCAACTTTTTACACTTCTTTAACTCGAAACCTTGAGTCTTAAATAAGATTGTAAATAAAAAAACCCTTAAAATGAGACTATTGGAAACCTCAAGAACTTTACTCGTGACTAGTCTTAGACTTAAAAAATTAAACATAATAAACTTTGATCTTAACTTTTCTTGAATTGGATTAATGAATCGAGGTTCTTGATTTATGGATGATTTCATTTTATGTTTATATGTACCTTAGAATATTGGATCGACTAGGAGTTTTAACCAAATCTCTTCGGAACTACTATGAAAAGATGGGGAAAGAATGGGGTCTCCAGGCGTCATTCGTACTCTTAGAGGCGTGGAGTGGAAGATCCTAACGAAAAACATATCTCCTGAGGGGCTATGGATGGTGTGGCACACTAGAGCTTGAAGGATACAAACTGTCCTAAGGGACTCTTTTTGGTGCGGCGAACCAGGGCCTCTCAGACATTATTTTCTTCTTTTCTTCTCCATTTTCTACTCTAAACATTTTAAACTTCGATGGATCTTTCCTCCAATCGCTTAGTATCACTAATAACCTCAATAACCAATAGATTATACCTTAAAAACAACCTAGGAATATAAATCAAATCAACTAAGGGAATAACACAACTCAACCAACAAAAGTTCAATGATTGTTCTTCTAGAGCTTCAATGTTTATCATTCAAAATACTCAAAATTTGCTTAGTTGAAAAAGTTTGTGCGTTGGTGAACTAACCCCAACACAGATATATGTCTCACACCTAAATAGATATCACCTCCGATGAATTCCACTCAAAGAACTTGGCGTTCTAGATGAATTCTAGGTTTTCCCCCTTCTTCTTCCTCTCCTTTTCACTTTTACACAAGCCCTAAGCGTGATTAACTTTTCTAAAAATTACTTAAGGCTTAGTTTTACCCCTAATAAAATATTAAAACAAATTAGGAAATAGCTGGATCAAAAGGGCACTTTACCCTTACTAAAATCCGGATTGGGACCTTCCCTAATCCAAAAGCCCAAATTTTCCTATTCTTTCCAAAAATGATAAATTTTAGCTTCTTAATAATTTTTTGGCTAATACGAGTAATGAGATGTTACAAAGTGTTTGACAAATTTCCCTTGCACTGCATAAGATGTAAATATCAAGGTCACACGGAGGATGAATATATTCTAACTTTTGAGATCGAAGGTTCATTTTTCAACGAAACAAAAAATGACCGAGAAAAGTTTGAATGAGATTTGCGATCAATTTTGTATGACAAAGAGAAAGTTCATTCTATTCAACAAATTTTAAAGAGGTAACATTACCAAATTAGTCTAACATCAATTCTGAAAAAATAGTGTGGATAACCTTAAAAAGGAGAAACACCCTAATGGAATTAGTCAATAAAAGAGTTAATACACCAGGTATCCTACTTTTTACTGCAACATTTGGGCTTAAAGAAGATATTGGAACACTAACTAGTAAAATAAAAGAGAAACATAGTGCGGCTGGAACAGGTTCTTCAACGCCAATACATATTGATTTTCAGGAATAAAATAATGCAGATAATAACTCCCGAGAGTTCATTGTTAGATCATAAGTCGCTACACGACAGTTATCATCTAGATTTGTGAACGATGGAGCGTTGGCATTGCCTAATGCAGTAATGTTAACTAAATTAAAGCAATATGAAGAAAAACAAGGCTCCTCTATTGCAGAAAAAAACCAGTATCAACGAATTATGGTCTGACATTAAAAAAACTATTGACTTTAAATCCTCAAAAAATTAGATGTTGCACCAGCATAATTCTACAGAACTTGATCTTGAAGATGTTGTAAAGTTATTGTGAATATAATAGTTTGATGTGTTGAGAGATGAGAATTTTCACAAGATGAAGGTATACGTGGTCTACTAAATGTTTCTCGCTTGAATCTTGGAATACATTAGACTTGGAAAAGCCGATTGATTAAATAATCAAGTTGAAAGAATTCCTACCACAGATCATATGATACAACAAGTTCTTGTGACACTAAAAAAAGTAGTCCATGGGAATCAGAGGAGATAGATGGAAAAGAACAATCCAAATACAGTGCCATGTTTATTTTAATAGGGGAGATAACTTACCAACCCAAATATAATGAGCTAAGGAAAAAACAAGGGAAACGGAAACGGAGTCTTCAAAGATGGAAAATTTAGTTGAGGTAGAGACTAATACCCCTTCACTTAGTCGGTTAGTAAGACTGAAAAAACACTCGAATTTATCCTACAAGTAAGAAAGGCATATATGCAGTCTTAGATACTTCATCTAAATTGAGAGATGATACGAAAGTGACCTTTTATATAGAGATTTCTTTCTTGGGACTTGGGTAGATGAAATGTTTGATAGGGATGATGAAGATGGGGATGATATGTTGGATAGTGATTTGATTTAAGGTGACTATGGATGGGATCATTACCTACACAAACAAGAGAAGGAAGTGGGGCACCAAAAATGAAAAAAAAGATATATGGAAGACAACACATAGTGGGATTGTAAAGTGAGTGAGGAATTTTATCCAAGGCCCCTAATGGTGATACTGGCAAAGCAAAACCATATGACAATGTCAACGACTTTGTCATGATCCAACAAATCCAACAAGAAATGATAAATTATCAATTATTGTTAGACATATTCGAAGAAAAATATAAGAAGAATATACTTTAGATTACTTTAACTGGGCAAACTATCTTTTTTAGTTCAAAGTTATATGAAATGAAAATTGAGTTGGATAACTCTTCTTTATTCTTGGATTTTATATGAATTACTGAAGCATCATACTTTTTAATATCATCGTAGTGAGGATTATAAACTCGGTGATTATCATAGAATACCTAGTTTGCTCTAGTTCATATTTTCTCCATGCCTCTTAATTAGTAGAGACTTCTTATCTCATTAGAAATAGTAAGGTAAGACGTATCCTCCCTTCCTTGTACATTTCCCTATTAATATCTTTTTATTTTCAATACCCGCTAGATGCTCTGACTAGTTGTAGATTTGCTAAAAAAACCCATTACAAAGCTAAAAAATAGTAATTCCTTTCCTCCAAATAATTAACGATTAATTTTTAAAAAAAATATATAACGAATAAACAAAAAAGAGTAATATTACATAATGTTTACAAAACAAAATGCTTACTTGATGCCACGCCCCTTTTTTTCTCTCAATATTTTTTATATTTTATTTGTTTTGAAAGAAAAAGAGTTTTTCCAATGAAAGTGACATTTTCAAAGGGTATTTATTATTCAGAGTCGCAACTTCGAATTGGTTTTGTTAATACAATCACCGTTTTAAAATTCCCTAATCAAAAGGAATTTGACTCTATTCTATTTTTTTTGCAAACTAGAATTTTGGTACGGGAATCTGTTTACCGAGGGGAAGGTGTAGGCCACCCCTCGGTCCCGGGTTCTACAACGGGCACTGTATGACTTTAGTATGACTTAACATAATTTTTTGTACATCATATTATTTAATTAAGAATAAAATGTATTTACCCTAAAATTTTTTTTAATTTAAATTATTTGGAAATTAGGCCTTCTTATTATAGATTTGAGTTAATCATAGAGGTGAATTATTAAAAGGTATATGTGGTGTATGAGCATTTTCTAAATAAAAACATATACATACACTACCCTTGCCCTTTGAATGGGTTTTTCTTTTGGCCTAGGTTAGTCACAAACAACGAGGAACTTAGAAAAAGTATGTAATGGATATTACCTTTCAAACACTCATGTCTTGAGGAATGTGGATTACATTTAGTTGTCATTTAATTTCATCGCGCCCAAGTTATGTTGTTTGATTATTATTGAAATGGACCGGTTAGTGTAACTGTCGATGTAGAAGGTTCAGCCATCTGGAAGAAAACTCGGGGTCTATTCTAATTAAGTGTTGGCGAGGGAAGGATCGAGGTCCATCGACTGATTGACGGAAACCTCCTAGCCAATCATTGATGTGATCAAGGACTTTGTCCATGACTCGATATTGAAGAAAATGTAGGTATGGAACGAAGATAAGCATCTATGGACTGTAAGTGCATCGACTAACCGTGTTGTTAGTCTGCCGATTGGATCAGAGAAGATTCTAAGTGTAGTCTTTGAAAAGATTATATGTATGGACCGACTGAGGCATTTAACAGCTGTCGTTTAACCGACGGACCGTTTATGGTGGTTGTCGATTGAAGCCGTGTTTTGAACTTTATTTCCTTATTTGAAATAATATTTAACTTAGGACTCTTGTTATTATAAATAGGGAGAAAAATCTCGTTTTTGAGTTGGATTCTTTTACTAATTTCATACTTTTGTTCTTGGAGATTCGTTTTTAAAATTATTAAATCAAAATTTTTGGTTTTTGTTAAAGATAATTGTGATTTCACGTGAATTTCTAGATTGTCTTCAAAAATTTTACAAATAATTTCATGATTTATTATTCATCAAGTATGAATTGTGTCTTTTAAGTATGGAAAGTAAATCTAAACAAGGGTTGGGGGAAAAAAACCGCGGTGATTGACGAATAACCTAATAACATAATAATTGTCAAATAGGTATTGCATTGCATCGATAAAGTTTTTCTTTGTCTAAAAGTATTTTTAACAATGTGGATAGCGTTAGAATCTCCTATTGCACTGTTTAGGACCAAGGGGGAGGTTAATGAAAAAGAATATCGCCATAGTTTAGTAATACTATGGAATAGGAGATAGTTTCGATTTGTGCAAAGTAAAATAAAGACAAACATCGAATCTGAGTGAATATGAAGTAAAGGTATGGGTATGGGTTAGAAAATTAGACACGATAGCTAGACCAAGGTACGGGTGAATGTCTAAAAATGACCCAAGGATTTTTTGAGATACACAACTTATCACTACATGAAAAAACACTATGAAAGAATGGTTATAGCTAGGATTATTGCTATTAGGGGAACCAATGGGGAATATTAAACCCAGTATCTCTCACAACTTCATAAACACCAATAATTCAGTCTTGTTAATTGTTTGATTTTACACATTGCAACACTTTTGTTATACAAAAATCCCCGTCTTATTTAAAGTACTAAATTTCGAAAAGGACTTGACTTAAATAGAGGTAATATAATCATATATTAAAGTTATTCTAAATTCATTTCCGTTTGTGAGTGACCACAACCTAATAGTTTGGTTTTTTCCTTGATACGACCGCTTGTATACTTCTTTAGGAGAGAGTGAAATTTGAGAGTGTCAAATTTTTGCACTGAATCTGGCCCTATCAAAGCTGCTTCACCTACTTCAAACCAACCAACAAGAGAATCTACGATCTACGCCAATATAGAGCCTCATTAGGGGCCATTCAATGTCGGAATGGTAGCAAGGAAGGTGATCATCCCCACTACTTTGAAATTGATCAACACCAACGCTCTAAAACATAGCTCTAGGTATGAAGGGTAAGCTATGCCTGCCCATCCCGTCTTGGATGAAATTGTTTGTACTAAGGATGTGTACAAAACCTTGTTGAAATGACTCCAGAAATGAGAGGTAAACTGAGGACATATATCTAACATGATAGACAAGGAACCCATGCAACATCAAATTTCAAGTAGGGGTAAAGCTAAAGCGTTGGCAGAGTCCTCTACCGAATAGTACGTCTTAACCCAAAAAATGAGAAGACTTAGTTTTTTTTTCATCCTATTAATAGAACTATCCACCAACTTGAGTCATGCTGTCTGCGAGTACGAGGTAAACATGTGATGAAAAATCCATATTGATCACATCCCCACACCAAGTAGGAAAAATCGATATGTGATTATACTCCTGGTTTCTGATGTTTACCTTGACTGCTGGCAATTGGGGGGCCACTTAATCACAAAGTCTGCTATATCACTCGTCATGCCCATTCCATCAATTAGATTTCTAGCAGACGTGTGCAGCTTAGTGCCCTTGATCGAATATAAATACATGGAGTTTTGAGCTTATACAAGAATATGCTGCTCGATTCTCCAACATAAGGAACCACACAATCTACCTTGGTAGCGAAGTTACACCATCTCCTCTTGGGAGAAAACCTTCACCTTCAGCTTGGATTTGCACCCTTTAGTTCAAGCAAGAGCGGATCACCTCTCTTGCTTTTCCTTAACTCTTACAACCAAAGACGATTATGCCCATTCTAAACTATATACTATTGTTGATATGTAATAGAAGAAAACTGCCCAATCGATCAAGCCTAGGAGCCATCTTTCACTAGTTCTTTTTTTTCCCGTAAATGGGCTACACTACCCTAGTTAATACTAAAACATCGTTCAGTACGTTCTCGTTTCAATGATGAAATGCACACTCATCATAATCTTAAGGGATCTAAAGCCTCTCCTCTGTCAAGATAAAATCTTCTAGGTTGAACAAATACAGATACTCCTATGATACGGGGAACAATATAAATGAACACAATACAAGTTGTGTATCATAGCTATAGTGTGAAAACACCACTGCTACCGGCTCGAGGTCATGAGTTGGATCGTTATTATCATGTACTTGAAGATTTTATAGAGGACATAAGATAGAACCTTTTCTTGATTGGCATCAACCAAACCAAGGCCAAATCTGGATCTACTATCGCCACTAGATCACATATCCATCTGAACCCTCTGTGTAGAGTCCAAGGACAGGAAGCTGTAGGTCAATCTAGTTTTCAAGTCTTCAAATATTTTCTCACAATCGGCTGCCATTGAAACTTGGACCATCGCTAGGAGTCAAACTAGTCATGTTGAGTCATGGATGAAAAATCCTTCCAGAACCTTCGTAATAAACCTGTTAAACCTAAGAAAACTATGATTTAACAAACATCGATAGGAGGAGGGATTCGTGCATTGATTTACTTATTCCTCATTTGTGATTAGCGGATCACTTCGCTACAAACATGTGACAAAGAAAAAGTACGGATGGCACCAAAACTCACATTTACTAAAGTAACGAATAACTGTGATGATTCTTTGAGAGTTGCAGAACACCTCAAAAGGACCTTGCAGTTCTTCCTCACTCCTAGAGTAAATGCGGATATCAGTAATGAAAATGAATAACGAACAAGTCTAAGTACCCGTTGAAACACTCTGTTAAAATAACCCCCCCCCCCCCCCCCCCCCCTTCGAGTTTTGAAGGCTGTGTTCGGAATATAAACCAGTATATCTGACCGTAGGCTGATGATAATCCGATCTGAGGTCCTGTCTTTGAGAAACGACTAGTAGCTGAACTGGATGGGATACTTTTCTTGGATGATTTTCCGTGTCAACTGTCTATAGTCATGCAACATTCTGAGAGAACCATCTGTCTTCTTTAAGAACAACACTGGTGCACCATATGGTGATACACTAGGTATGATGAATCCTTATCTAGAAGGTCTTTCAACTGACACTTTCAATCCTTAAGTTTGCTGGAGCCCTTTGTAAGGAAGAATAGAAATAAGCCTGGATATTTGGAAGGAGATCAATTCCAAGTCTATTCCCCTTTCGGGGAGGAACCCGAGAAGTCTTTTGGAAATTATTCTGGAATTCACAGGAGCTATTTGAATGGAGCTCAGGACATGCATGGGGTTTCAATTCTAGAATTCTTTACCCTAACTAATGATAGAGATAACCATTAGATATATCTTTCTAGAATTAATCCGGTAATAAAAAATCGACCCAATAGGGTTGGTAGTGCCCTTTCAAGTATATGCGTGGTTCGTCTGGAAACATGAAAACTAACAATCCTAGTTCTACCTCAAATGAGAATAACATTAGTGTAACCAATGCCATGCCTAGAAAGGAAATCGAAAGTTTACCATTTTAACTCTTCTAGATCTGCTAAGGTGACTTCTAAGAGACTATGACATAGAAATGTTGTTATAACCCGTATAGATTAACCGAGCAAAGACAGAAGAGACTCCGAAGAGGTCACAGAGAGTTTAGGATAGACACCTCGAATTGGACACTATACGGAGTTCCAAACGGGAAAACAGTAATCTCTGTTTATTGTTTCCCACTGAGGAACCATATGTGAGTCAAATCCTTTGGTTTGTAGGATCCCAATCTCACCTATCATACCAGTTACGAACGCTCACATCAAATATTTCTTGGCTTCATCAATGAAAATTTTGTGGGTCCTTTACCTACAGCAACCCTAAAACCTTAGAAGGTATCATTAACAAAACCACAAACGTCTGGCTTCCATTTATATATAATTTCTATAGTAGGAACTAGAACCTTCTGATTGTTCTTGTTAGTCATAATCTTAGCAAAAAAACAATCTCAATTGGCTTTCGAATTTGCATTTTGATTTCATATATGGTAATAGGAGGACTATATTAGCATACATGATTTAGGTATTCAATGGAATTAAAGATATACGACCAAGGCAGATATTAAGCGCTAAACGTCTAGTTATAATGGACTTATATCATACCTTAATGCACAATAAGAGTAAAACAAGTGAAGTTTTTTTCCAAAACACATATAGAATCACTTCATTCGATGTGGTGCACTTCACACCCATAAAAAGGACTCTACTGAGTGCGACGTTTTAAGGACATCCTAGGCATCTTGGAAACCTAGTCTATATACAAAGTTTTATCACGCCCCGAGCTACCCTCGAAATGCGGACACGGATCCTAGGACAACAAGTGATCCCAAGCTAACCCTGGTGGCATGATCATGATCATACTATAGATACTAAACTGTTGCGGAAGCTAAATCATACTTAAAATGAAAAGATGGAGAATACCCATATTATATAATTGAGATATTTGAAAACAATGAGTTTACTACAAAAGAAATAATAATTCAATACTAACTGAATCTAACTATTTCTTAAATTAGCCTCTAAACAGGACTAGAAATACTCGGACAAGCCCCAGCTAAATAAAGCAAAAACTGAAACTAAATGTCTAAACACATAAATGAAACTCATGACTGTTGTCATTGGAGAATAAGGACTCAACACTCAATCTACTGAATTGGAGTTCGGAAAATCGATCTATGCATGATCAGGATACAGCGAACCTGAACCTACATCATGAGAAATGAAGTCTGTGTAGTGCACTGTATGCGTCATATTGAATGTTTTGATATGTAGGATAGAGAAAAGGCTTAAATAAAAATAACTAAAACAGCACAAAACAAGTATTAATCGAAACGTGATGTGCTTGATTTCGAGCTAACTGGATGTTTTGTAATGACCAATTATAACATATGATGAAATTGAATAATGAATTACTGATAAAGGTTCAATGCAGAGAGAGAGTCTTACTGAACTGTGGGAGTCCTAAATAACCGATAATAAAAACCACATGAGTAATTGTGGCGTTGATGTATATGCCATCAATGACGGACCCAATATACCTGCCAAAGGCATAAAGGCATGGCTAGCCTGACCACTAAATCATTGCCCATAGGGGGACTTAATACCTACTTTGGCTAGTAGTTCTGGGAGTACTGGATAGCTCGAAGTAAAATGCAAACTAACAGCAAAATTAAATTGGTAATTATGCATTTATAACTGAGGCATGTATATCTTAAAGTGTATGAGATATATGACCTAGCAGTGTAATTCCAAGGAACTAAATAATATAAAGCTGAGGGTTCTAAAATTCATGCGATAATCTGAGTAATAACATGATAATCTTATTTGGAACATATATTTAATAATTTCATGAAGTTATATCAAAGTTCTACAAACCCTATGTTTCATCATGATAAGAGAATTAAGAACTGATTGAAAACTAGTACCTAATGGTTGAAAGGAACCCACTAGTGAAATCCCACATACCTGGTGATGAAATCTACGGTATAATACTTATGTTTTGGGGCTGGAACTACTGAAGCTTGTGGAGTTCTTGACCTAGGGTTCTTGAGCTCTTTTTTCTCTTCTATTTCTTCTAATATTTTAAGTTTTGCTTTAATGACTTGACTTGTAGTTTATTATGTTTCTAGAATCAGATGATTTAGGGTCCAAAACGACGTAAACATAGGGTTTTTTAAACGGAGTAGGAAAGGTACAAAAAGGACCCTGGAAAGGTTTTGTCGGCCTCACAATGGCCAGGACTTGACAGCCATCGTAACGAATGCCGGCGACTCCCCGTCTTCGATCCGTCGTCATGCCGTTCGGCAAGCCTTTACAAAATGGGCATAACACTTTACTCGACGGACAGATTTACGAAAGGTTGACGTATGGAAAGATAATGTAATTCTCTATCTATGGGTATGTTATGGGAGACCTAATTCATATTTTTTGCTAAGAGTATGATATTTATGTTGACACCAATTGCGTTCCACTTAACGGTGCCCCCGTCCCCCAGGGCCAACTTTCTGACCGGACCTATGGACCCCCCCCAGACCTACCCGGACCCCCCCGCTGCGTGAGGTACATTCCACCTATGAACCATGTTGATCATCCATAGCTCTTGTCAGAGGAAGAGCGTGGTTGAAGGAGTTTTCTCGACGTTCATGGACTACGGACCGTAAGTCAGTCCGTAGTCCAAGAATTGACCAATATTTCTAGGCTGAAATTTTTCTGAGTTTCTGATCTTAACGACGGTTGTGCAGAACGGAGCGTGGTTCATGCGATGGTTCGTAAATTCCACCGTTGCTAGCACCTGCAGATTTTTATGAAAAACTAATTTTTTGTCTGTGTTGGCTGTGGGGTGTTACATGCTTAGACTCAATATATTCAAAAGGTACTCAAAACGTTCAAGTATTTGACTAAATATACAATTGAGTTTGTCGGAGACCCTTCAGCGTTAAGTGCACTACGCTAAAAGTATTTGGAAGTTTGATTATATTCAGAATTTTAGACGACCAGACATAGTTCGCTATCATTAAACTAAGTCGTTACACAATTAAACAAAACAAAATGCTAATGTTGGTTGAACAATGAAGAGAAGTTTGGTAATCAATGATACTCGAACTATGTTTGTCTTTCAAAAACATATTCAGAAGGTTCTTGACGGGATATAGGTAAAGCAAATTACAATAAATAGGTCAACTGAAAACCAAAAATCCTCAAGTCGGATACGTTTCACTTTGGTGGAGTAAAGTAAGAATCTTGGAGATTATCCAAAAAAAAAAAACTGTTTAGTACGCTTGCTTACAATGCGGGTCTAAAGTCAATGAATTAGAAAAGACAGGTGAGAAGCTAAATGGCCTCTTAATTTATTAGAACATATTATTTTTTGACCAAACCAATTGCCCACTCTATACATACGCTGTTATAGTCATGCCTGCCAATAGGTACGCTGGGAAGCGTTATGTATAACGAAAACGTTCCTAACATCAGACGAAGGACATAATGCTAAGTCCGACAACTACCTATCTAGTTAAATGTATTAGAATTATTAATATGTAAAGTCAATGGATAATGTGTCAGATCTAGTTGCAAAAGACCTCAGTAGAGAGGGAGTTGAAGGAGCATTGACGGGAAAATGATGAGGACCTATGGGTTGATTAAAAAATAATCCGGGCGGTGTAAATCTACCTAGAAGACTGGAAATTCCAAGATATAGGTTCAAGGAGATAAAAAAAAAATTGATGGTACGGTCAACATTTAAAAAATTATTTAATAGGTCCCATTCTCATGATGAGCATATGTTCAGAACGAGAATAAAGGCATTAGGACTTTTTAGTTGTTTCAAATGTTTGAGGACACGGTTATACCAAATAGTTTATTATATGGGGATAACACATTAGAAACTAACTATGTGGGAGTGGAATTGGTAGAGATGATTACTTGATTCAGGAGAATGCGGGGTGGTAAAGGTAAGGCCAATTGTTCACAAGGACATATCTAACCGAGAATGGGTCATGGGTGAAACGACAAAACCAATGAGATCAAGAACAGTTTCGCGCCAGGGTTAAACGTGTGCTTAATTTGTCTATTATATACCAAAATCAGCCGTTGAATGGTTTCAAAGATTCAATATACGATTGCCTAGTATATTGATATAGTGTCACTAGTGGGAAAGTTTGTAAACGAAGCATACTTACAGATCCAAATGGATGATCACCTTAATTTACAAAGGACACACAAGGTTTTCGCAGGCATATTTTTGAACATATAGCCAGTTCCATGTTGGTTTTTAGCCAAATGTGAATGAGAAAAAGAATAGAACTGAGAATATGAAAAAAGTGGGGGACAAAATTTTTGAGGGAAATGGAAATCATTTGCAAAGTTTCAAAGAAAGCCTATTTCTATATTATGGCAGAGAAAGGATATTGTGGTCCGTATATGTAGGAAACATTTCTTACTTATTAAGGGTAAGAATAAGGTACCCCATATGTCGGTCGTAACTCGCTGCTCTGCCTTTACCATTCGGAATTAGATTTGAATTTTTATTTGGATTGGCAAATGATGTGGTGATTGGATAATATGTGTTCTTGAATAAATCTTGTTAATCTAATAAGACAATCCAGTTTTAATTTATTTATTTTCTCTTTTAAAAAGTTAATTACAGAGGGTCGTTTGTTTCAGGGTGATGTTAAATAAAAAATAATTATATTTGGGCTGCACGAAATTTAGTGAATACCGTGCCCGAATGATAATAAACAATGTGAAGTGACATGGTCCTTTGCAAAAGGTGTTTTTTTCCATAAAGATCACAACATGCAGGTGGAAGCTGACTGGAAAAAAAGGGTTGAAAGATTGTTTCTAAACCAAAACACGATTCTTGGCTGAATGAAAAGGCTATAAAAAGGAGGTCTTTTTCATTTTTCACTTCCTGAATGTTTTTCCTCTCTTCATAAATTTTCTCTCATAAACAAAATTGTCGGTCAGCTAATTTTATCTGTGCTCTTGTTACTGTTCTTGCGTTCGCTGAAGTTATTGATGTTCGAGGTACCACTATTTCTTTATCATGTTAATCTTATTTATATTGGAAGAAATTAATCTTCAATCTCGGGTACAATTAGGGGATTAAATTTCTAAAGGAAACACAGTAGTTACCGTGGACTCAGATTAAAAGTTTTACTTCTATTTGTCTTATTTAAGTTTTTGTAACATGAAAATCAAACCTGGAAAGAGGACTATGCGTTGGATAATTCAACAACTTCTCAAAATGGGAGATCCAAATCAACAACTGCTTTGATACAAGAACGTTCTAGTTCCTATTGAAGGTCAAGAAGTTGGTAGGCCGAATGCACATTTCCAAAGGGAATGTCAAGGAAGATGCATAGATAAGTATCTTGATAGTGGGCTTCCGTAATGGAATAATTGTGACTTGGGAGTCTTTGAAGACTGGTACTCACTGTGGTTGTCCGTGGAATGGAAAGTAGTGGATAATGAAGATATATAACTCAATATATTGGCAATTTTAATACATTCTGTTAAAATACTTCGTTACACTAAGCATGGAAATTTAACTAGGGAGTTCAATGGTCAACAAAATTAAGAGTCAATTTCCATTTGAACCTGCTGCTCAATTTCTTACACTAATATTTCCCACAACTATAATGGATAATTATGTCTGGGATCCAGGAATAGGTTTCAATTTCATGGCTCTGAAAAGTTATACGGTATACCACGCAAAAGAACTGCTATTGCTGGGATGTATTAGCAGGTTTTTCTTAATGGTGTAGTTAAACTCTATGAATAGAGTGTTGGATCCTGGACAACCATGGTATGTAAATTCCTACATGCGCATTCTGTTCACATGTATGCCAATTGCATATACACTAGTCTTAAATCAATATAATTATGATGTGAAAAATTAGATTTTGTAAGACAGTTTCAAGCACACATCGATTTTACATCCTCACTATATGCATGTCGTTGCTACCATGTTACTGAAGTTGAAAGTAATAGCATTAAGGAGTGGATATAAGGTGAAGTTTGAGATTGAACACTCTTATGCAGGTTACACACTTTATGGGGTACTTGAGATGATAGAGTCGGCTTGCCCGCCATAGAGACCATCATGGTTTAGATACTTGGCATTAGTTTGTCTATCCTTTGAAAAAGTGTTAGGTTGTTGGGCATGAGTTTATACCCGACTCCATTGATAAGTCGAAAAGTATAGCGAGGGGTTATTGTAACGGTGGACATACAGTTTCAATGCATAAATTTGGGGAGGAAAGGAAGCAGCTACTCCAAGGTGAATATTTCAATTGATCGTAACCCAAGGAATTGATAGCTAAGGAAGAATGGAGTAAGAGGGAACTGGGCAAATTCTTGTTAGCCAGATGTGTCGGTTTCTGTTTTAAAATATGACGAAGGTCCCTAATTTCTACTACTGAGTTCTTCCATAAGTTTGAGTTGTGCGAATATAGGTGCATTAATCTTTTGGAAACATCTCACATTTTCCTAAACATCCATTCAGTTCCACATCTATTAAGAATGATACAACCGTGTCCTAGACTACTCCAAACCTTCCAAACCATGTTTTATATATCCATGTTGCCAGATGATGTACTGACTGGAACCGGAGGACAAGGTTCTTTCTGTGGGTGTAGCGTTTGTGAACCAAGCTAACTTCATAAGGGCTCATTAATTAGAAGTTGTGAAATGAGACAGGGCCAGGGTAAAAGATTAAATGTTCTATTTGGATGCCTAACCAATTAACCATTTGCTTAAAAGGAAAATGAGTTGAAATTAGGGGGCTTATGCATATTGAAGAAAACATTTGTCTCTCCTATCTTCTTGAGTCTCAGTTAGTTAGTATATCCATTGTATTTCCGTTTAGTTTGTAGTATTGCATATCACAATTCTAATGGTAGAAATGCATTTGAGTTCCTTCTTAATAGTGAGGAATTCAAGTTATTACATTACAACCAAAGGTAGAAGCGAGGGGGAAAAAATAACTACTTACTTGGTATACTAATTTGATTCTACACAAGATACTTACATCCAATTCGTCTTGGGAAAATTATCTTAAGATCTTTTTGAATCACGTAAAATTTATGTAATTTCATTTTCATCATTGGAGTCAGAATTTGTCTACTTTCTTAAGAACCTAATAGATGCTTATTTACCATGACCCGGTACTGCAACAAACTTTCATCTCCGACAACAATTTCCTAATCGCTATAAACTATAAATGCCTCGTGATGCAATGGTTTATTAGGAAACCCCTTAGTTTCACTTCTCTCCAACTCGGTCTCGTGACATCGTAACACCAAACAATAAAGTTATCTCTTAATGATCGCACTATATATACATCTGATAACTTCATCAATCCATGAATTGACTTTAAAGTGTACTAATTAGCTAAAGAATAATTATGCTGAATATGTAACAAACTATTGATAAACGAAAATTAATGCTTGAATTCAAATATATAAAAAAACTAGGAAAGTACAATCTTTTGTTTGCATTACAAACAACAAATTAGACTTGAATCCTGAAATTTTCAAAAATTAAGTATTTAAGTTGAAGAGCTTTTAAGGAAGAAAATTCATTGACAAAAATCAAACTGAATACATGGAGGTGCGATCATAATATCTTCTTGTGACTTTTCCTTCTTGTAATAATTCTGTTCCAATTAAAATCCACCATTGAACCCATGTAGGATATGAGTTCATAACATTATGTATATTATGGATAGTCGAATAAAAAGTCCACAACCATAACCCATGAGAACCGCCTTCCAACTGATCATTGATGAATCTCCTCCTCCTTCTTGATCTAGCTCAACTGGAGTCGTTGTTTGTGCTACCTTATCATCACCACCACAGTCCTTTGACAGTGGAAATCCACATAAACCATAATTCCCTTTGTATTAGCTTTTCACAAATGTATCAAATTGTTTTCCTTTGGGGATGCATCAAACAAGATGATTGTAAGATGATTGTGAGAAAGCTTTAAAACTTCAAGTGATGTGAGGGATGCAAGTTGTTGTGGAATTTCTCCGCTGATTTTGTTAGTGCTGGGATGCTGGTCTGTGACCCTCCAAGCTATTATGAGATAACTTCAATGTACGAAGCCCAACGAGATATACAGTAATGCTTCGGATATGACCTTCGAATCTATTCCTTAAGAGATCGATAATTCGTTTGTGTCAAAACTCAACGAAGTTTTAACATCCGCCCCTTTCTTGTCACTACAAAGGCCTCGGGTATAATGAGAAACTATATATGCTAAAATACTCCTCACGTTCATTGTTCTAACCATTTATTTTCATAGCATCAAAATTCTTGACAAGGATCACTAGTAAATCCCAGAAACACATCGGATGAGAGATCTACGGGTGAATTGTGCAAAAACAAGTTGCAAGTCCTTGACTCTTTTAGGTCCAGTTGAACTTATTTGATCTCATCCGGAAATATGCAACATTAGTAGGGGATCCCCAACCGTTTAGGCAGTGTGATTCAATTCATGTTACCTAAAAGAAGAACATCCAATATTTGCAATTTAATTCGTGATTGCGGAACTTACCCTCTAGCTATTCCCGCTCAAAATTATGTGACTCCAGTGGGTTCCGATATTCAACTAATAGTAATGTGCCGCCCGCTAAGAATATTGTTGTTAAATACATAACGGAAAGTTCACCAATCTCACCAAAAATAGCGACATTGTTCCCTCCAAATTATGGAGCCCAAATCTAGCACTTATAGTGTTTTCAGCTTGCCGACCGTTGAAGCGATCTGTCCACTGATTTACTTTTATGAAAGGAGAAGAAATCGCAGCAGCAACTACTGCGTCTATGAGTGAATTTGAATAGGACATTCTAACTGGTTTTGTGTATAATAAAATTTTTTCAAATTAAGTTTTACACTTAAACTCGTGAAGTGTGAAATCCATTTGGATTTCATGCAGGGAAATTGATCACTTAGTTATGTGTTATGTGGGAATAAATATCTTCGGTAGAAATTTAATTGGACAGTTTATTACTTGTTGAAATTTACTAGTCACAAATGTGAAATGTTACCCACCAGTGAAAATTGATCGTCACACTTTGTGGAAGAGTATTCAATGTTTGGTAGAGTTGAACCAATTTTTGTGGAGGAAATTGGCCTACCACATTTATGTCACTGATGATGTAATCAAGTGTTCAAACAAATCTATAAGAAGAATAGTAATTAACACTTGATTGAAACACCAACATAGAGAAGAAATGAAGAGTAGAGAAAGTTATCTGACAAAAATACTTTCTTGTTTTGTGAGCAAATAGGTGCACGTATTTATGAGTTTTAAAAAGACAAGAGTGTTGAATAATAGTCTTTGGCACTACCAAGTTTTCAAAAATTTATTGTATTATTATCTGAGTATTATATTTACCCCATTTTAAATATTGAGTCGGGTGTTACGCTCTTTCAATTGAGTAGTTTAGTTGGGATATTTGGGAGGTGATTATCATTTGTTCAACAACGTGGTAACAGAGCCATAACAAATAATAGTCCATTGTCGTTCCAATATCCCTGTCTTAGAAGATAAAATTATTAAAATGGTGTCTACTAATAAAAGTCATTCATGGCTCTCAAGATGTTTGGGATATTGTAGACAAAAGTTTTACAAAATCCGTAAATGAGAAAACTTTTTTAATGACATGAAAGAAAGATTAACATCCCTCACTCTTACGCATCAATTCTTGAGGATGCAATGTTGAGAAGGTGGGATAATGCAAACACCTAAAAGGAAGGTGGAAAAATTACCAAATTTTGGTCCAAGGATTTGATAAGTTAAGAAGATAAACTTAAAAACTCTAGGGCTCCTGACTTTGAAGTTTTAAAATGAAGCATCCGAATACATTTGATTTCTATTAAGATTGAGTTGTGTAAATCAACTAGAAAGATACAAGGAGGAAGTAGATGATGTGCATGTGGTAGGGAAAAAATAATTTTCTTTAACACCTAAATTTTTTTTGACTTATTTGGTGGTGATATTAAGGC
>JAKWJA010001690.1:0-157907 GCA_027704765.1 Solanum habrochaites | reverse complement strand
CAGAATAGTGGGATCAAATATCAATTGCGGGGGATTACACAACCCTTCCCTTAAACTCAACACGCCTTCCCGTCGATTGTTGCTTCTTTAGCCTCTCCTCGCAACACTTTATCTCGGATCGCCTCGGTTTCCATAATCAAACTGTTCCCTTAATTTTGTCAAAGAAAGAAGATCTTGACTCCCACACTAGCCAACAATCCTCCGTTCTCATTATTTCCAACTCGATCCAAGTAGTTAGCCAGAGTCCGAACCTCTCGAGCTCAATGGGCGTCTAGAGGCTTGCAAATGAGCTAGCTCCATGCTTCCCGCCTTTTACTCAAAGGCATCTGCCACAACATTCGGCCTTCCTCGGATGGATACAAAATAGTGAGTCGTAGTCATTCAGTAGTTACATTCAATCTCCTCTGTCTCAGATTCAAATCTCTATTGCGTGAAGACATATGTAGACTACGATTGATCAGTATAAGGCCTAACTTAACCCCATATAAAAGTGTTCCATTGCTTCCAAATTGCCAAAAACACTACCCGGCCGCCACATTCAAGAGGCATGAGTTGGATCGTTACGTTCAGGCAATTTTAATGTCTTGAGGCATAAGCAATCACGTTCTCTCTTGCAGTAGCACTGCCACCAAAACCCGAATAGGATGCTCACAATAACAATGAAGTTACCTCTACCGGCAAGGTGAGAATTGGGCAGTAGTAACAGCGTCTTGAGCTTTTGAAAGCTTTCTCGACACTCATCCGACCATCAAATGGAAACATTTTGCTTAGTCAAGTCGTCAGTTGGAAGCAATAGAAGAGAATCTTGACAAAGCGGCGGTAGTTGGTAGAGAGCTAGCTAAACCAACAAAACTCCGTATTTCTGAACCTTAGTTGGTCTTTTACCAAAGTTCTTCAATACTTCGATCTTAGAATGATCTACTTTATCCATCCTAGAACCACGGTGCCCCAAGAAGGACACGATCATTCTAGCCAAATTCGCAATTAGAGAACTTGGCATTAAAGCTTTTATCCCTCAACGTTTCCAATACCATTCTCAATGCCCTCATGTTCCTTTCTATTCTTGGGAGTATATCAGTTATCATCAATAAATACGATTACAAAGAGACTAAATACGGCTTAAACTACCCGATCATAAGCTCATGATACGCAGCAGGGGCGTTCGTAGACAAAGACATCACCACAAATCGAAATGTCCATACCTCGTCGAAAAGCAGTCTTTGGCACATCCGGGGCCCGTTATTTTCAATTGATGATAACGGATATCAAGTCAATCTTAGAGAAGACACAAGCACTTGTTAATTTAATTGATCGAATAAAGTCATCAATGCGAGGAAGCGGATACTTGTCTAATAGTACCTTGGTCAACTGTCAGGTAGGTATGCACATCCAAAACCCATCTTCTTCTTACAAACAAAACGGGCACCCCAAGGGGAGCACTTGGTTAATGAAGCCCTGCTAAATCAACTCCTTGAAGTTGAGCTTAACTCTCTTACTCCGCGGAGCCCTTCTATACGGGGGTTATAGAAATGGGAGTGTGCGCCGGTTCCGGTTCAGATCGAGACAGAAGTAATATCCCTTCTGGCTGGATTACCAGGAAGATATGCAGGGAATACAGCTAAGGAACTCACGACCACGAAACCGACTCAATGAAAGGTACTTGGGAGTGTCATCCTTGAGAGGGGCCAAGAAGTAACACCCTTACTACCATTTTCTGAGCACGAAGAAATGAGATGATACGCATCGTATTGGAAGTGTGTCACCCTCCCACACTAACGATCTGTCCCAGGCTGGCCAATGTCACAGTGGAGCATTAACAATCAGATCGCAAAATTTGGAGGAAAGCCAAAAGTCTATACCCAGAATTACATCCCCAAAGTCACCATTTCTAAAATAACCCAAATCTACATAAAGTGTGCTCCCAAAAAAGTTCACCAACAAGACATATGTACTTTTCACATGACTACCACAGACTCACCCACCGGTGTAGACAACACGAATAGGCATGTCAGAGGTATTCACATGCAATTGAAGACATTAGCAAAATGATGAAATACATATGAAAACGTGGGGAGCCAGGGTCAAAATAATACAGATGCCATGCAATCACAAACCAAAAGATTACCTGGTGATAACAGATCAGAGCCTCCGCTGCAGATCGCCAGGGCAAATGCGTTAACAAGAGCTCCTATCGTTGTCTGTCAATTGCCCCGACCATGTTGACGTAGTAGTGGCTCCATTTTGTCCATCACTCTGCCGTTGTGATGACCACCACTTACCTCGACACCCACGTCTCCAGAAAAGCGGCCTCTACCAGACCACCTCTACCTCTAGCAGGGGGGTTCTGTAACTCTGGTTTGGACAATACTCTTGATGTGTCCAACATCCCCAACTCCATACACTCTCGGGGTTCATGCATTAGGTCTCTCGGAGTAGTGTTGACCGTTCTGAGGTGGACCCCAAACTACAGTCTGTAGTTGAAGACTGAATGCGAGACTGAAACCTACGAGGTCTGTCCTTAGAGTGAGCCAACATTAAACTCGCATCCCCTTCGAAACCTTTCGATGTCGATGTTCGTGGTGAAGTCGTCTGGATGTCATCCTTCCACCTCTATCAGAAGTCACCTACCCTGGGAAGGGATGTGGCCGTAGAGCAGCACTTGTAGGCCGAAAACCGCAACTCTGACCTAAACCCCTTCACAAACGGCGAATCCGTTATGTGGACTGAAACAAAGTTGGTGGCGTATCTGGATAGTGCGCGAAATTAGCCTCATACGCGTTAACTGTCATCATCTTGCTTAGACTCAAGAACTCGTCCCTTTTTCTATTCTCTCAAAGTCCTTGGGATAGACTTATACATAAAACAGGAGTAAGACTGATTCCCAAGTCATAGGGGTGCCTCTGTTGGTGACACTCAATATGTGACCGCCACCACATTTTGGCGTTCCCTGGAAAAATTGATAGTCACGAACTCACGCCAAAAACGTTCTTTAGTATACCCAGCTTGTTGGTAGTAGCTATGACAGTCAACCAGAAAATAGTAGGCATCCTCTGCTTCTGCGCCCTTAAGACTGGAGGTTCAACTTCAAGAACTTACTGAAAAGTAATGCGGATCATTGTCATAATAGGCACAACGTAGTCAGACGTGGAGGAAATGTGCCTATATTCAGTGATGCATCCATGCGGGGAGCCATAGTAGACGCATGTCGTACCTTGAAAAAGGAGGTGTTGGTGTTTGGTAGAAAACCACTGGAGCGTGCTGACCCTTGATCAGATTAACCCCACTAAGATGAAGAAGTACTGGTTGATCATCCTGGGGAGGTTGGGGGTGGCATTCCTCATTTGCCTGTTTCTTTCCCCTTCCTCCCCTCTCTTATCACCTCCTTCGGTCGGTGGAGGAGTCACCGCCCTAGTATCAGATGGCTAGGTGCTTGTCCTCTTCCTCTAGAGGACGTCCTCCAACGACCTCTCCCACGGATATTGACGTTTTGCTCTCCCGGCTACAGCCACAGTGGATGGCTCAGGTCGTTTCTGTCTTTCCGTTGTTGTGCTGGTTGCGGTCGTGGCTCTAGTTCATAACCATCTGCGAAATAGAGTGAAGATGGTCAGATCAATTAGTATCGCCCAGATACCAATTGGACTAAGTAGTAGCACGAAAAAGAAGAGATGTAACAGAAGAATGAAAGAGTGTGGAAATTTCCTAAAGGTCGGATAGTGCTCAAGGAAAAGTAAGGCGTCCCCTACCGTTCCTTAAACTCTACTAGACCTGTTCTTGTGTGATGAGACCACCGAAACCTAAGGCTCTTGATACCAAGTTTGTACGACCCACCCAAATCAGGACGACGCGACTTGGCACCAACATTTACCCTCATATGTGAGAGAAACAACCCATATAAACTTAACATTTCAATTTAATATTAAATTAAAACAATGCGGAAGACTTAAAACTCATAAATAAAAGACAATTCAAGAATATAAAATCAACAGCTATTTAATTTCCCCAAAATCGGAAAGTCATCATCACAAGAACATCTATGATCAAATACTAATAGAGTATTCTTAAGAACAAAATAACTAAAAAGAAGCAGTCACCTGCCGGAAGTTCAAGGCCATCAAGACTGAGAAGAAGGACCCAGTCCAAGCTAGACGCATTGCTCACCCTGAATTTCGATAAAGTGAAGACTGGCTAGATCGTGTTGAGTGAAGTGGAGGAACGTTTGCTGCATTTCACACAAATAACAAAGAGGAGAGGAAAACATAATAAAAGTAGGGGTCAGTAAACCACACGTAATGGAGTTGATATATCGGCTAACTCAAAATAGGGACTATTAACAACAGAATGTCATCAATTAACTACAACCAGGTTCACACATGAGACTCAAGCCTCATACATACTCTGGGAAATAAGTCATTAGATTTGAGATATTATTATCTTTCAAGATGCATTATCTTTCTTCCTCTTGTGTCGGTTACGTGACACTCAGATCCTCTAGTTCTATCATTGGTGCCGGAAGTGGCACTCCATCCGATTATATCCTCGGTACCGGAAAGTGGAACCCGATCATATTCTTATACTGGGTGTCGAACGTGGACACTCCGATCCTCATATTCTATCCTGGTACCGGAACGTGAGCCACCCGATCGATCATAATTCATTCTATTCATGGTGTCGGAACGTGCACCTCCTATCTCATATTCTATCATGAGTGTCGGGAAGTGACACTCCGAGCCTCATTTCTATCTGGTACGAACGTGGCACCCGATCCTCATATTCATTTCATTCCTGGTGTCGGAAACGTGACACTCGATCCTTTCATTTTATGTTTCAAATTCCTGGTGTCGAACGTGACACTCCGATCCTCAATTCTATCTTGGTACCGGAAGTTGGGCACCGATTCCTCATATTATCTAGCCTTGTGGCGGGAGACGTGACACTCCGATCATGCATATTCTATCCTGGTACCGAGAAAGTGGCCACCCGCCAATTCATCAAGCTCTTTTACACGAAGGCCTCATCATTCTCATATTATAATATCAAAGCTTCTTTCATACTAAGGCATCATCATTCTCTATTATATAATTTATCAAGTGAATTAGGGTCTCCCTTCAGATTTGGATTCAATAGCTTCATCATGCTTTGTTAATTCATCACAATTCATAATATAATCATGCAAGCATGCAATTTTAAGCACATAGCAGGGTTGACTACTATCACACATATTATTCACTATTAAGAGTTCACTACGAATATGAACATAAACAATAACCTACCTCTTCCTCACCGAAGAATTGAATCAACAAGCAGTCTTTCCAAAATCCTTGCTATCATCTAGTCTCTCTCTCTGATCAGTTCTCTCTCTCTCTTGCTGTTATGCTATGTTTTGTTTATTCAAACCCTCTTTCTTAACCCTAATAATATATAATTAAGAATAAAAGCTGGCATAATAATCAACTACGAAACTTAAGGTACCTCTTAACCCCCAGTAATTAGACCTATTAAATTAACCCTTCAATCTTATAAATTAAGGAAAGAGAGTCAAAAAAGACCCTTAAAACGTGTAAAGAATCGACCGCAACGGGATGGAGTTTAGCCCGTGAGGGCCGTCGCGCATGCGAAGGTCTCCTCTGTCCGTCGTAGCCACAGGGAACTCATTTTTTTGAGTGGTGGCCTGTGACGGGCCGTCGCGCTGCGACGGTCCACGGTCTGACACTCCGTCACGACGTTCAGAGAGTCGATGTTCAGTAACCAATTTCAGATTTTCATAGTGTTTTGAAACGACACCTCCACGACGGTCCGTCGTGCCTGTGACGGTCCGTCGTGGCCTCTTAACCTCTGCAGTTTTTCCAGGAAGAAAATATGTTGACTCCAAGACGACTAAAAAGTCGGACAAGTGGAGTTGTTATTTGTTGTCTCTTCCTTCTATCATTCATGCTCCGAGATAGAATGTCATAGATGCATGTTGCATGTTGCATGGTGTTTACGAGTCTTGTTGAATATGAATTTCAGTGATTTGTTGCATTTTGCATATTAAGTAGTTATTTTTATGTCGTGAATGAGTTTATATGGTTTTGTCTCTCATATTGACATGCTTACTTCTTAAATTGCTCAAGAGTTGCTTATTGAATTTTTTTAGCATGTTTCACTTTAGTAGATTTAGTACTTCACTGTAAGAAATTTGGAAATATGATTAAGTAGTTCTTCCATGAAAAATAGTTCAAATGTGTTTATAAATGATGTATATGAGCATTATAATGTATGGAGAAGGAGTTCATCCTATATGGAAAGAAGAATGTGAGTCTTATTGCATGATGAGTTGTAGATGTAGTTTCTATTTTCTTGTTTGGTTTTGAGTCTCTTGATTAAGGGGAATTGATATTTTCCCCTATATATGTGTATTGTATATTGTGTGGTATGGCTATGTGATGCTTGTATTGAGTCCCTTATTGCTTGAAAGTGCCTAAAGAGTAGCAAGTGTCATTCAAGGACAAATGTGGTCCATGTGGGGGAGAATGTAATACCTCTAAAATGACTTAGGTGAGGCTAGATTCTAAAATGTGTGTCATTAGGTTTTAAAGTCCTAAAATTTCTAATAATAGTGTTAGAAATCAGCGTGAGAAGTTTGGAATTAAAAAGTCCAAGAATTCCGGAAACTAGTAGAAGTTGAACTATTGTGACATCGTATTTTGTAGTGGGGTTTAGGAATATGGTATGAGGGTTTAATAGAGTATTTATTAGTCCTACACATAGGTTGACATGCAAAAGGTGGAAATTTAAAAAAATAATGCCACAAGGACTAACCAAAGATTTCTTGATGAGGACCTAAAAATGGGCAATGAGGCTGGCGAGCTAGCCAAAATTAAGGTCCATGGCGCGTAGCGCGGCCTAAACATAAAAGGTCAAAAAGTTTTCCCTACGACGCAGGGACGACACATACCGTTCTATCTCAAATTTTTCCAGTACCAAGAATTTGAAGTGTCTATGCTACATGCAACCATGTCCCTGATTTGGTCGCGTCATTTTTAAGTCACATTTGAATTGGTTAAAACGTCCATTAAATGCAGATGTCTTTTGGTTAGTTTTGGCATGACTTATTAAAAATTATTGAGTATTTTTAAGCCCATAAACTCACCAATGAAACCTAAACCATCAATTCACAAAAATCCTCTCCATTCTTTCTCTCCAAAAATCTCCATTGATGAAGCTTGAAAGGTTCAACGAAGAAGAGTGATTTTACAAGTTGTTTTCCATAAATTTAGTGGGATCTTCTTCATATAAGTTATGGTGTTTCATCCTTGAATCCTCTTTCATTCAATGAGTAAATTTCAATGATTTTCCAAAGAGAAAAAACCATGATGTTCTATTTTTTTTTATCTACCATATGTTCTCTTGCCTACAATGTTTGAAGAAATTAATATGATTGAATGATGTTAATTTGATTGGTGATTTTTTCGGATCAAAAACTTCTATGAACCCATGCAATCATATTTCCTTATTTTGACTATATTTGGTTGAATTTGCTCTTGTCCAATTGTATTCTATATGTTATAGTTGATTTAGGGATTGAATAATAAGAAAGAAAAATATTAGAATGTATGAGGCCTGTCTAAATGGATATGGTGATATTTGAGACTAATGGTTGATCATGGCTATTGGTAAGAGTCTTTGTGGATTGAATTAGTTTAATTGGCTACGGACTGATTTTTCTTGTGAGAAATCGTGTTAGTTGACCTAACCATTTATCAGTGGACTATATGTGTTTGAATTGTGATGTTTGGTATGGTCCACTAATTGTCTCGGAGCTTATGTGATATATTTGTGAAGAATGTGGTCTTGTCGACATTACATAATGAATTATGATAATATCATGTTATAATATAGATATGTGATCATCGGAAAGGTCTACATGACTTATATGTAAATGTGAAGTCAAAAAATGTGTTATGCTAATTCACGATTAGTGATCATGACAGGCTATAATGATATCTTCATGTGTGTATACTTAATGTTGAAGTGTGAATCTTCCTAGTAGACTATTTGAGTCTGGTTATGAATTGTGATGATGTTTCTATAGGGTGTGTAAGGTGACATATAGTATACTTGGTTGTCCCTATATGCTACTTGAATGGTATGTTACATGTGATAAAATGATGATGTGTGTGTCTTGTCTTGGTAGACAAATATCCATCTATTTGATACATGAAACGTGAATATGACCCTTGACTTAGTATGCTAAAGCACCTTTTTCATGCATGTGTGTATATGATTGAAATATGACCTCCCACACTGTTAAGAGGGTCATTGATGTTGAACCTTCAACCTAGATAGAAGGTTGTGACATCATTGAAGTTGAAAGCCGTAATAGTATCCTTCTTGTGTAAATGAACATGGACTTACGGTTGTGTTATTAAGGCTTGGGTTTTTGGTGGTGTTTGGTCTATTTTTTTTTGCGGCTGTGTTTGGTTCGTTTTGTTTGTTCGTCTGTGTTGTTTTCGCACTGTGGGTGTTTGTTTTTGTTTTTTGATTTGTTTTGTTTTGGATATTTTCTTTTTATTTGTATTTGGTATTTGTTTGTATTATCTCTTTTTTTTTTTGTGCTTTTATATTTTTTTCTTTTTTTTGTTTGATTTTGTGTTTTTTTTTGTTTTTTTTTTTTTTTTGAGTTTTTGTTTTCTGGGTTTTTTTTTTTGTTTGTTTGGTTTTTTGGCTTGTTGTTTTTTTTTTTTTGTTTTTTTGTTTTTTGTGAATGGAACAACATTAAACCATCCTTAGGAAAGTCGTGAAGATATCCTATTAAAACATTGTGTGGCATCCCTAGTGGACTCCCTTTTGTAAGGTGTACTATGATTTGGTTAATACTTCTATATGGTACCTCTTCGTATGCCTTTGTGATTGAATTACTCCATGAGAATAAAGGCTAGACCCGAGTGAGTATGCTTGGAGAGTAGATCTAATTAAGATAAGATTAGAGTAGAAATAAAACCTTTATATTCCTTAACCATGTGCCTACATAGGATGTGTCCTAGTTCTACCCTTAACAAGTGGAACACCCTCCATCTGAGTAGGGTAGACTCTGGATTCCATGCCTAGCTAGTATGGTCTATGTCGGTTGTTGACTATTCTAAGCATGTGGGATAAATTCTAGTATATGATATGTTCTACAAAGTTTAGATAGTGGAATTGCACGCTATCTACACATTGCACGAGTAGGACTTGAAGATGGTAGTGTGTAGGTTCCCTAGTTTTCTTCCATGACCCTTGTGAAGTCCTAATGTTGAATGGCTTAATAAGGGGCAATGGACATAGTAACTTAAGTTAAATATATGTAAATGGTAAAACAACTTCAAAGATAGCTTAAGGATTGCTTAGGTAAGCTTGGGTAGGGTGTATGTGCGGTCTATTCATGTCCTGCTTAGGTTATTCTTAGAGTTACTTTATGTAGCGGGTTTAATTTGATATAGTGAATAATCTTATCTTAGGAATACTTGAGGATCTGTTAGGTGTGTGAAAAGGTTGTACGCACGACCACTTCATGCCTCACTCAAGTGAGAGTATGGCGGACCTGTTGGTAGGGAGTCGATGTTGTATGGTTTCGAATTGAAATACTATGTTGTTGTCATGTGATTTATGTGCTTAGTGTTTTCTTGTAGTGACTTCTATACTGGCTTATGAAGTTTTACCCAAAAGAATGTTTATACCAAATGGTCCTTTTAGCATGAGTTTAATGCATTTCATCATACTTAGCAATCTAATATGTAATTCCAGAATATTTTGTCACTTAACTATAACGGTACAGGTCATAATTAAGAGGAGTTATTAAAGTGAAGATCGAATATTATCATTCATTCAAGTTAAGTTGTGGTATGTCCTCAATTTATTCGAGGACATTACTATGTTTATATTTTCTTTTTTAAAGACATTGTAATAGACTTACATATTTATGTTTTGTGATATATGGTCCCTGACCCAAAATATTTGTGTGTCTAGATGGAGACTTTGAGACTTAGTTTCATGACCTACCAGTACACCCTATAAGTTAGGGCAAGCCTTGGGTTGCAACGCAATGTACTCAACCTCTTGGAGGTCATGTACATTCCACTTGACTCCATAACATAAGATCATGCATAAAATTGAGGGAATTTAAAATTTTTCTATATGCATAAATCAAGAGGTATTTCATAGAAACGGAAGCATCTCTAAAAACATTGTCTTCAAATCCATCTATCTTTGACACGAATGAAACATCTCAGAATGCAGCCCATATAAAGTCTAAAATATAAAGAAAACATAAAGTGACATAAAAGTTTATCCTCGAAGTTATGAGGACTCGTCACTTCTTCTCTTCTAGAAAACCATAAAACTCTACCCTTTAAGCAACTTTATCTTCTCAAGATCATGCATGGACAACATGTAGGAAATGTGCGTTAGCAATATATATACTGAGTATGAAAACTACATACCAACATAAGATATCTTAAAGGGTTAGCAAACAATAAACATAATCATAAGAGATAAAGACATAAACATATCATGAATATCACAAGAATATTAAAAAATCATAAAAGATATAAGAATTCATACTGAACCCTTTTTATCCTTCTTACTCAAATGAACAATATCAAAAGACACCTCCAAGTATAATTGTTCAAGGATAAGGTAGCATCCCATACTACTACAAAATCTAAGTACCTCTTTTTGGTCATACTTGATCATAGTTCACTTTCATAATTAATAACAAAGTTCAATTACATCTTATGAGCACTAGGCAATATCAAAACACACTTTTGCAATGCATGTCAATGCATCCCATAATACTTCACACACTATGCGTATCTTTATATCACCCTTACTTGTTCATGTCTTCTTAGGATTCATCTAATAGACCTAGTTAATATTTTCAAGGAACTTTAATCTTATGTTAATCAAGTCATGGAATGCAACTCTAGTAACTATCCATGCTAATACATCATGTAGGATCAATTTCTTAATTAGCTTCAAGTCATACTTGTGCAATGATAGATGACATCCCATACTACAATCAATACTAAGTACTTTTCTAGGGTAACCCTATCCAAGCTAACTTATCTTGTAATATTGTATATTAAGATCAACATATTACCATAATAGACCAACTACCATGGAAAGCATCTCAACATATTAACCAACCTAACTAAGGAAGGATGAAACCCTCCTAACCACCATGCAACCAACCATTAGATACAAGCTAACCATAGGGGAGAACGAATCCTCAACCCTAAGATACCATGAGAAACTATTCTCAAGATATTCCATGAATTGCACCTTATATGCAAATGAAGCTACCATAAAGAGCGTATATGACTTTCTCCTAAATCTACAATGAAATGGTATTGGCTAAACAAAGTCAAGATACCATGAAGTTCAACACGTCAAGCTACCATAAATACTCTAACCCAAGCTTCCATGAGATTCACTATCTCAAGATACCATAAGTATTTTAACTCGAGCCTCCTTGAGATTCACTATCCCAATCTACCCTTGAGATCTACTATCTTTGTAACAACACTAAAAATGTATATACTAAGTGATACTTAATGTGTAAAGAAAGCCTATGATAAGACCAGGGTTCACACGGATTAATGCGCATAGAAATAGACTTCGGAACCCTTCCTACATCAAAGCCAACTAACTTGGGGAGTTATATGATCTAGGAAAGGTTGGGTCCAACAATGTAGGGCTCTAGCATACGAACATTTACTCGATGAAGTCTCTACCTGACTTAAAAAAATGAAATCTTAGGCTTGGAAAGTCTAGGGGTAAAATTGTTTTTTTTTTAGGCCAAAGGGTAATACTTATACATAAATAATTTAATTGATTATTTAATAATAACGGTGGAGGGTAAAATTTGGGATAGAGGCCGAATGATCTGATCAAGTGAGTCTGATTCACCTGGTCGAAACCTAGGCTGGGCAATGAATTAATGTGATAAGTTTTTTATTAAGATATTAAATTTAATTTATGAATTAATTATATATCATTATCTGGTCTTAAAATAAAAATAAAAATCATATTTTAATAATAAGGAAAACTTATTTGACAAGTCCGCAAACAAAGACCCCTAAGTATATATATAACTCCTACGGTCTCACGTTCTATACTCTCAACTCTTCACGCTCAATCTCCCTGATGAATTTCACACAAAAATATTATGCAAAAATAAGATACAAAGAATAAAAATAAAACCAATTCTTCACACTTGAAGAATTCACACGAAATGACAAGAAAACAAACATTAATCGCACACTATGCATAAGGAAGTTTGTCATTCAAGTGGAATTGATATTTAGGAGGTTTAGACATGTTCTTGGGTGAAGTTTTTGGGCAGTAATTCAAGAGTTTAATGTCAAGAATCTGCGGGTTTTCTTCTCTCTTGGTCCCTTTCCTAAGAGATCCCTTAAGGTTCATATTATTCATTCGAAAACTAGGATTATTTCCCCACTTGCATGCCTTTGTCACTATGCTCTCAATAAATCGTAGGTTGGGTATGATTGCTGGTAGATTAGTGTAGGTGATGTTTTGTGATGGATATCATACGGGGTACTGAAATGTATGATAGGGCAACCATGGTATTGAAAAAAGTTGTGCAAGGTGTGCTGTGCAACAAAAGACTGCGTTCGGTGAATGTGACTTGAATGAGCCAGAATTAACACTTCAAGTGTTATAGTGTTTTGGTGTCATGTTAGGTCATAAATCTGGTACTAGTGATGTTCTTAAAATGGAATGGGGCGATTCTGAGCAAGTGTCCACATTTGTGTAAACAAACGCCGTCATATACCCCCCTAAATAGTGTTTTTAACGATCCATGATTCCTTATTTTTTCAAGTGGAAAATAATGATCAAAATAAGTTAAATTAAAATGATTTAAAGTTCAAACAAAATAGTTAAGTTTTAGTTTAGGCTAAAGTTTAGTGATGAAATCTTGAAAAGTTAATTAAGTTTAAAGGGGTGTGGCCACCAGGATTCGAACCTGTGACCTCACCCGTGTGGAACCTTAATTTTGCAAGAAAAAAAGAAGAAAAAAAGGGTTGGGGGGATTCGAAAAAGGGTGTACAACGATTAAGGACAATGCAAAAATTTAAATAAATAATATGGGAGGCGTGGGTATCAAACCCACGACCTCCAGGTAGAAAATGAAGTGAAAGAAAAATAAAAGAAAGGAAGTCTGAGTTGTTTGAATCAAACCCACGACCTCAAGATCGGAAAGGGGAAAGGGGAGAAATAAATAAGAAAATAAAGTGAGGCTTTGGGGCCTCGATCCCACAAACTCACTGCTAAACTCATTGTAAGTAAATTTTTAAGTAAAAATAAAACAAAATATTAAATAAGGAGGTTGTAGGGGTTTGAACACACAACCTCACTGTCATTACAAAAATAAAGAGTGAATAAATAGAGGCCGTGGGGCTTTGATCCCACAACCTCCTGGTCCAGGCAATTTTTACAACATAATTTTAAATGAAAAATAAAAAGGTTTGTGGGGGTCAATCCCACAACCCTTCGATCAAATAAGAGTAGGATCGACAAGGAGAAGAATAAAGATAGAATGTGAGGTGTTGGGGACGATATAGTGGTCCCAAGGTCATGAAGACCTAAAAAAAAAAAATAGAGTCAAGGGGCAAAATTTAAGTATTGTTCAAGGGTGGGCGGTACTTGGGTTCCCTTGCCCAAATTTCCATAATTGATACAAATAAATCATATGTGAATTAAATGTTGCAAGAATAAGCAACCTACATAATCGAAAATCTTAGGAAGTTGTCCTACATACAAGATACATAAGTCTGAACTAACATAAACCCTTAGGGAAGATATAAGTAGTTACTTAAAAAATTATGAATGAAGCCTCATGGCTTGTATGTATAGACCCATAAGTCTAGTATACGATTAAAAATAAGTGTGAACAAAGTGTTGTTTTAGGAATGGTTTAAGTACGAAGTGTTACGATACAATAAGTGGGCCAATCTGTTCATTGGCATATGAGGGAAAACAAAAATATGAAATGATGAAACCATAGAAGGGTTATGTGTAAAAGAAGTTGAAACAACATCCAATAGCAAGTGCGTTTGGTTCTGCAATTATGATGAAATGAACATTCACAAAAAAAAAGTGAGAATGAGGAGAGAGAAAATGTTGCCGTAGATACTTAATGAATGTGGTGACAACACCGATATAAGCGCCCTTTCCTTGTGTTGTGTTTCTTGTTTATCAGTTATTGTGAAAGATTAGAGCAATCTCAAATGAGCCTAAGTGAATGTTACTTAAACAACCAACTCACTATGAGAGGTTGTAATAGTAATGAAGACACAATCTCGATGAACACCATAATGAAAGTAGTAATGAGAGTAACACACTTAAATACCAAAATGATTAGATGAGAAATCATATATTGAGCTATGATGACCATCAATAACTAGAAGCCAGCTTCCATGACGTATGAGTTGAATGCTACTGAAACTTTATACTGAGCACGATAGACTAGCTCTGAGTGATGATGCTTCTTTAGGGTATTATGGCGGGATGCGTTCACGTTAACTCTCATGAGATGAGACTGTACGGCAGGCGGGATATGGGTCTCCTTTATATAATTCATAGTCTTCAAAACTATTATGTCAAATATAATAGGGATCTGGCGGTGTTAAATTCCATGTAAGCCCAGCGGTGTTTCGGTCACTTTGGCCAGTAGTGATTCACCTTTTTTGAGTGTGGATTTCTGACAACTGGATTTATGATGCTCAATGATCTATGTTCGGTTAGATTGTTAAAGTTCCCAATGAATGAATAAGGCAGCCATCAAATGAGGCACATAATGAAATGAATGATACAAAGGTGTAAGGATAGGATAATGAATAGGTGAGCTAGATTTAAGTAATGACGTTAGGTTATTCTTGGTTAATGCACAGTAAAGCCAATAAGAGTCTTAAACTACATCCTAGGTATGACTTGTGATTGCACTAGTATAAGAAAGAATAAAAATTGAAGTACGTATGAATTAATGAACCTGACTCTGTGTTTGTTAAATAAGGATCCCTACTTGAGGTCCCAAGTGCCTCCACAACCCAAAAAAGTACCCCTACTAGAAGAAGTTTATATGGGTGATCAAGTTTCGGTTTTTCCTCCATCGATGACCAATTGAGTGATCAGGGAAACTTTTCTCAATTTGGTTCAATCCATGACCTCTAAATATCTTGCCATCACTTCTGAAGTCAAATTTATGACGGCCAAAGTGAATAGGGAGGTTGGAGCCCGAATGTGTCAAAATGCTATCACTGTGGCCTCTCGTTTGAGAGAGTTTAATAGGATGAACCCACCTATGTTTTTTGCATCAAGAGCAGATTAAGAACCTTAAGATTTCTTTGATAAGGTTTATTCTATGGATGTGACTTCAATTGAGAAGGCGAGTTGGCTGCCTATCAACTCAAAGATGTGGTCCAAACTTGGTACATACAATGGAGAGATAATAGGGCACTAAGAGGTTGTCTAGTGACTTTGGAGATCTTCAAAAGGGCTTTCCTTGATAAGTTCTTTCCTTGAGAGTTGACGCAAGCTAAGGTGGAAGAATTCATCAACCTTCGACAAGGAGCCATGAGTGTACTTGACTATAGCTTAATGTTTACTAAATTTTCCAAGTATGCTCCATCATTGGTGTCTAACCCAAGGGATGATATGAGTTTTTTTATTATGGGAGTGACCAAAGAGATGGTAGAAGAATGTTGTTAGGCTATGCTTAATGATAAATGAATATCTCTCCTATAAAGGTTCATGATCAATAAGTGGAAGAAAGAAGACTAAAGAGGAATAAGAGAGAGGCCAAAAGGGTTAAGTCTTATGATGGTGGTTCTTCAAAGGAGAAGTTTGAAATTCAAGACAATCCTAGATTCAAGAATAGATTCTCCAATCAGTTTCCATACAAATTTCCAAAGACTCGTGATGATAGGGTGGCTAACCCTAAGTCTTAAAAGGGAAGACGAACAACTTCACAAACTATGAAGCCAACTTGTGGAAAGTGTGGTAAGAATCGTTATGGTGAGTGCCTTTCTGGGAAAGACAATTTCTATTGATATGGAAAGAGTGGCCACAAGGTTAGAGATTGTCAAAATTTTAAGTGGCAAGACAATGAAAGTTGGCAAGCTCAAGCTAGTGCTTCTTATATTGATGATCCAATAAAGAATCGGTTCTATGCATTTCGCTCTAGAGGTGAAAAAAAGATTTTTCCCGATGTGGTGACCGGTATGTTGCATGTCTTCCCTATTGATGTATATACTTTACTTTATCGTGGTTCTACATTATTTTTTGTTATTCCCTTTATAACTAGAAAGTTTTATATTTTTCCCAATATTCTAAATGAACCATTTATGGTAACTACCCTGGTAGGTCAGTCTGTTGTGGCAAAGTGGGTATATACAATTTGTCGTATAATATTTCTCAATAGAGTTACTCATGTTGAATTAGTAGAATTTGATATGGTTGATTTTGAAGTAATTTTGTTATTGGTTTGGTTATTGTTAGATGATCTCAAAAGGGAATTTATATAATATTGTAATAACGAAAAATTTAGATTTTGAAAATCCTCCCATTGAGTTAGTCTCCATAGTGAGGGAATTTCCAAAAGGTCTTTGCTAATGTTCTTGTCAAAATCCCTCCCGAACGGGAATTCAATTTATGTATCGACTTTCTACCGGATACCAACCCTATTTCAATTCTTCCTTATCAGATGGCTCCAGCCGAATTACATGATTTGAACGGTCAACTCAAGGACATACCATATAAAGACTAAATTTGGACAAAATAGTATTTTCTCCATGGGGGTGCTCCTATTTAGTGGTCTGAAGAACTAGGATGGGGTTCCCTAGAATTTATTATTAATTATCAACCAAATTAATCAAAGGTTGACTCTTAAGAACTGTATTCCTCTCCATAGGATATGACGAACCTTGGTTCTTGTTATCGACTCCAAGGAAAAGTACCTTTCAAAGAGTTTTAATTGAGAGCGGGGATCAAGCAACATAGGGAAGAGTGAGGATCTACCAAAAAATGATTTATTTCTAAACTAGATATGGGTCCTACGATGAGTTTGGGCTAGTAATAATGTCCTTTGCTCTCACTATAGCCCCGACGACTTTTATGGACCAAATGAATCCAGTGTTTTGAAGTTACCTAGATTCATTTGTCATTGTCCTCATTGATGACATGTATGTATAATAAAAAAATTGTGGTGAACACATAGACCATTTGAGAGTCTTTTTACAAGTGCTAAAGGAAAACCAACTATTTAACAAGTATAAAAATGTGAGTGTTTGTTGAGGTCGGTGTCATTTATTGGTCATATAATCTATAATGAGGGAATTGAGGTAGATCCAAGGAAAAGTGAGGTGGTGAAGAAGTAGCCTAGACCATTGATTCCAATTGACATTATGAGTTTCTTGGGTATGGAAAGATACTATAAGAGGTTCGTGGATGGTTTTGCATCCATTTCATCTCCTTTGACTATCTTTACCCAAAAGAGTGTGAAATTTAAGTGGTCGGACGCATGTGAGATAAGATTCTAAATCTTTAAAGATCACCTTACCTCCGCTCCGATGTTAACTTTAGTAGTCTGGTAGTTTATGGGCATTGTAAAACATGCGAGGCATTATGCTTTAAGGGGTTCTTGTTGATGTGTTTACCGACCATAAAGAGTCTTTCAAGATGTATTTACTCCTCAAAAGGAGGTAGGTTAATCTCTTGGCAAGAATATGTTGGAGAATTTGGATGATTACAACATGATGTTCGTACCCCCAACCCGACAAAAGACCCCCCCCCCCAATGTGGTTGGGGATGCCTTTAAGTTTGGTAGGACCATGGGTAGGTGATTTTATTATAGGTTGTATCTCATGCAGTAAGTAATGACCTACTGAATGAAAGATTTGTTCATGATTGTTGGCTCGTGTCTCGTTGGACTCGTTTGGGGTGGTAGATTTGAAGATTCCCAAATGGTGGTTTTATGGTCCATCATAACTTCGAAATGTCTTCTGTTTTTGAGGTGAAGTCTAAGAAACACCTTGATCCATCATTGATAGAGTCAAAAAAATCAGTTTTTAGTAAGATTAATGAGTCATTCTCCTTAGGGGGTATTGTGTTTTAGGTATCAAGAAAGATTATGTGTGCCCAATATTTCTGATTTCGAGAAAGTGAATTCTTGAAGAAGCTCATAATAATCTTCAAGTATTCTATTCGTCCGGGAACTAATAAGATTTGTATAGGACCCCTTAAGGAATAGTTTATATTGGTGGGGAGGGTTTAAAAGGGGGGGGGGAAAAAGATGAATCTTGTTGGCAAGGTGGTTCCAAAAAATAGCCAAAAAGTTTAAGCGAGCACAAAATACTGGGTGGATCTACTTGAAGAAATTCCAAGTTCCCACTGGGAAGGGGGAAGCACAATTAGATTGTACTCCTGGTAAGTTTTCTCGGACAACAAGACAAATGACTCGGTTATGGAGTTTTGTTATGGATAGGTTGACCAAATCTTCTTATTTTATTCTCGTGAAGTCCACCTACTTGGCGGAGGATTATAAATGATCTTGATAGATGAGATTGTGTCGTCATGGATTTCGTTAGCCATCATATCAGGTAGGGGTGCACAATTCACATCTAGGTTTTGGAGGTAATTATAAAAAAGGTTGGGTACAAAGGTGAAGTTCAGCAGCACTTTTCATCCCCAAATGGATGGTCAAGCGGAGCATACTATTCAAACCCTTGAGGATATTCTTAGGTCTTGTGTCATGATTTTTCAAGGGGGAAAATGGGGGATAATAAAACCACTTTGCCTTCGATTTTAATTTTTCTTATAAATGCTGCCTTTGCGGCTTTGTTATGGTAGCAGATGTAGATCTCTGATTGGATGGTTTGAAGTGGGAAAGTATTAACTCTTTGATCCCGAATAGATACATAGAACTTGGGAAAAAGTTCATATGAGAAGGAAGCAATTGAAAACAGACTATAGTCGAAAAAGGTATTATGCCGACAATAAAAGGAGGGACTTAGAATTTGAAGACGATGATATGGTATATCTAAAAATTTAACCTATGGAAGGGGTGGTGTGATTTTGCAAGGAAGGGAAGTTGAATCATCTTTATGTGGGTCCCTATGAAATTTAAAAAAGGGTTGGCAAAGTTGCATACGAGTTGAGACTACATAGTGAACTAGCTTTGGTTTGTCCGGTGTTGCATGTCTCTATGCTCAAGTAGTGCATCAGTGATTCCGAGTCAATTCTTACTATCTAGGGTCTAAGTGTGGATGAGAACCTCTCCGAGGAAGGAGTTTCCGGATTGGGAAAAAATCCTTTATCATCAAGTGAAGAAATGAGGAAACAAAAACAAAAACCAACAAATGCAACATATAACCACAAAAACAACTAAGCAAAAACAACCACAAACAAAAAATAAAAAAAAAAAAAAAAAAACAACATAGCACATAACGATACAAAAAAAGAAAAAAACAAAAAAGAAACCAAAACCAAAAAAAACCCCAAAACAAAAAAAACAAAAAAAACAAAAACGAAAAAAAAACAAAAAACAAAAAGGGGTGGGGGGGGGGGGGGGGGGGGGGGGGGGGGGGGGGGGGGGGGGGGGGGGGGGGGGGGGGGGTGGGGGTTTTGGGGGGGGGGGGGGGGGGGGGGGGGGGGGGGGGGGGGGGGGGGGGGGGGGGGGGGGGGGGGGGGGGGGGGGGGGGGGGGTGGGGGGGGGGGGGGGGGGGGGGGGGGTGTGGGGGGGGGGGGGGGGGGGGGGGGGGGGGGGTGGGGGTGGGGGGGGGGGGGGGGGGGGGTGGGGGGTGGTTGGGGGGGGGGGTGGGGGGGGGGGGGGGGGGGGGGGGGGGGGGGGGGGGGGGGGGGGGGGGGGGGGGGGGGGGGGGGGGGGGGGGGTGGGGGGGGGGGGGGGGGGGGGGGGGGTGGGGGGGGGGGGGGGGGGTGGGGTGGGGGGGGGGGGGGGGGGGGGGGAAAAAGGTGGGGGGGGGGTGGGGGGGGGGGGGGTGGGGGGGTGGGGGCTGGGTTGGGCGGGGGGGGGGGGGGGGGGTTGGGGGGGGGGGGGGGGGGGGGGGGGGGGGGGGGGGGTGGGTGGCTTCGTAAAAGTACTAGTAGAGAAAACCACCTAGTTGAGGGAGCCCGACAGCAACATGGGACACTGGGCCGACAATTTTTACATGTATTCTTGTTACCTTATGTCTTTGTTGATAATTTATTTATCCAATTAATAATGAAAGTTATGAATAAATTGAATTCGTCTTATTTTGCAAATGTATGCATATTTATGATAAGGATTTTGCTAAAGTGAAGTTTCATATAAAATGCTCTTTTGCTTGTTTTGCACTCATTGGTGTATTTTGGTTTGTAGCTGACGATATGAAATGATATTTAGCATGTTGATATGTTTTGAAAGAAATCTTGGCATAAGTGACTCTTTAATATTAAGTTGAGCTCATGTTGTTGTTAAGAAGGTAGTTCCTCTTATTGTGATTTTTAGCTCTTATGTGTTGTAATTGACGTTTTGAGTTACTTTGTGTAAATTGCATGTTTTTATGTTGATATGAGTCGTAACTTATTTTGATGATGTATGTTGTTTGTTGGGATGCTAGTATTGAGTCTATCATTTACCTTTAAAAGATTTTAGTTTCATTCGCAGACTAGTGTTCCTAAAGGAGGGATAATGTGAAACTTGAAAAGCCCAAAACGTAATATAGAGCCTCACATGAGTGTGTAAGTTTTGTAACAGTTTTCTAATGTCAATAATAGTGTATAAGAGTCATATAGGAAGTTTTAGATTCAAAATATCAGGGAACGTCTATGACTTTCATAGACTAGTGCAAAACGTGCTAGTCTGTCTTACCATATTTAATGAGGTTTTAGGAGTCACAAATTGATGAAATTTGAAAAAATGGTCTCCAAGACATATAATATTAGGTTTAGGTTGGGGTCCTTGGATAGGACCCTTCCATTTTTACTCAAAGTTGTCAATTAATGCAGTGTCTGCATACAAGTTGCAGGTGACAAGGCGTAGGCCAATTGATGGTTCATCGATGCCTCCGTTTATGGAAAATTATCAGTTGTAAAAAAATGTCCAAAATTCAAAGCCTCGGTCGCAAATGACGAACCGGCAGGACGGTTGCTGCAAGGCCCCGTGGACTGACCTACAGAAGGGTAGGTGTAGGTTAGTCTATAAAATTTGCTGGTGAATTTTAGTGCATCATTTATTTAGTTAGTTTTATTAGGGGGTTACATAGGGATTAAGGGGTGGTTAATTAAGTTAGTTAAGTCACTATATAAACTAACCTAAGTCTAAATGCAACTTAACACATCCCAATTCCATAACACAAACTGGTCTTCCTTCTCTATCAAAAAAAGAACTCCATTTGGGAAGTAGGTCAAGGTCTTTTGGTTAAAAAGAAGTGAACTTTCCTCCATCAATATTAAACAAATACCAAGGTATGATAACTCTTCACTTATGGGATTCCTTCCTCCAAAGGGTTCTTCAGAAATTGGTTCTCAAATAAATAATTTTATATGGGTTTCTTATTGTATGGATTGATTCTTAACAAAATTGGTGATTTATATTGTTTTATTTTGATTATTATGCTTATATTATGTATGTATTATATTCAATTATTCTAGTTCTTGAGAGTGTAACCTTCGTAGAGGAAGAGGGAAAATGAAAAAACAGAAGGGACAAAAAAAAAAAAAAAAAAAATATGATCAAGAGGTTAATACCCCAATTCCAACATAGGTTAAAGAACTGGTGTTGGAATTGTGTGGGATTGATGCCAATTGACTTCATTATTGGTTTATTATCTGCGGTCATGATAATTATACCAAAATTTATAGTTTTGAATTGGATATAATATTTTCTATTGGTAAATTCTGATAGATTTCTTGTGAAGTACATTAGGTAAGTCCTTATGATCTCCAGCCTTTACTTCAATTTTGGTGGCTTGTACTTGGTGATGAAGTTAAATTGAAGTATACCTTATGATTGAAATAAGTAGGTTTTGGTATGATGATGCAATTGAAATGTATTGATTAAGTATAGTGTGAATTTTTTTAAAGATTAAATGAAATACGGTAGGTTATGAAGTACCTATGTGCCGTACTATAATATGAAAATGTTAATGTGAGGGTTTTATTGAAAGTGTAACACTCCGGAAATTTCATGACTTAGAATAGTTCTTGATATACTGAATGTTGTTTAAAATGATATTTACAGACCTATATTAATTTAATAAACACATTTAGAGAAGGTTAGAGCCAAAATGATAAAGAAAGACCTTGACGTTCAGAAACTAGCTAATTTGAACTAGTTTACGTCCCTTATATGTGCGGAAGGGTGGAGGAGGGTCCAAATGAAAATTATTTAACGTTTCGAAAAAAAAATACTTATGGATAGTTACACTGTAGTACAAAGGGTCCAAACATCCGGTAATGACACCCCAAGGACTACACGAAGGGTCCTTGGGAAGGAACTAACATGTGTAGGCAGGCTGCAAAAGCATTCTGGGCGAGCAAGATTAGAGAAGGTGGTTCGCAATGCACAACCTTCATGAGAAACTCTATCTCAACAATTGAAAGGCAGCCTTGCGACGCGAGGATGATACGAACCTCATTGCCTCGACCCAAAAAGTTAGAAAATCATGGGAATTGGCCCCGTGATGAGTAACCATTTCCCATATTCGTATGTGTTGTATTTTTTTAATTTAACTCCATAAAAAGACACATTTAAGTGAAGGGCCTTTTGGGTATTTTACAGTATGACTATATATGGATTCTAGGTCAGTTTAAGACCATTTTTTACACCCTAAAACCAGATTCAAACAAATTTTCGCTTAAGGAAGAAGACTTTTTACACCCAGAAGAACTTATGGAAGAAGACGAAAGCTCCGAGGTTTCCAATCAAATTTAGATAATTATTTGTGTATAAGGTATGGGTTTTTCACTCTTTCGATTAATTTCCCCAAGAGTTCCTTACAAAGATGGTTTTCAAGAATTCAAACTTCTAAGGTTTTTATTCTACAAAACGGGCTTTCTTCCTCACTCTAGATTTATTACTATCGATAAAAATAATTGTATTCTATGGTTGATTAAGTATATATTGTCGAATGTTTTGCTTGTAAATGTTAGATTTTCGTGTGAAATATTTCCTTATTAGATTGATGGTTTTTAATGGGTTGTATCTACTACTTTTGATTACGTTGTGACACATTGGGGTTGGAACAAGATTGAATAAACTCTTAATGACCATTTCCCTATCCGACCTTGTGAATTTACTGTATTATTGACTTCTTCTCGTCTGTTTTTTGTTTCTTGAAGGGTTAGAAAGAGTAGAGTTGAGTATTGTTTGTGATATTTAGTAAGATTTCACTATGTTTTGTTATGATATGTGTTAATGTTGATCAAAGTTCTTGGAGACTAAGGTACATGGAAGCAGAGGTAAGTCTTGTAACTTTTTTTATTTCGCTATGATTATTTTATGTTTAGTTTAAATGATGTTAGAAGTGCTAATGATGATGTATGATAATTTTGTTTTATGCATATATGTGGGCTATGAATATGCTAATCGTGAATCATGATAGGAACAAAATGCAAGTTTATGATCTCTTCTTTTGTATGTTTTTTTTTATACAATGATAATTCTGATATGTTAAAATCTTACACAATGAATTGTTACAACGAGAAATTCTAATTCTAATCTCAAGATCTTATTGATCAATGTTTATACAAGCGAGTGATTTTTGAATGACTTATGATAATATTCATGAATAAATTATGATTTAAGTTTATTCAGAAAAGGAACTTAAGCGTAGCACAAATGAATTAAATATGAGAGGTCTCCCTTCCCTAGTTGGATGGTAGTTTCACTATGACTCTCATGAGATAGAGGCTTCCATGTAATATTGAACTATGGGTCTTTAATACTTCTCCTAGCTCTTAAACTACGTTGACACAATAGGATACTAGCTAGTGGATCAACCTAGAAAACTGTGTCATGTTTGCTTTAACTTTCACCGGTAGACCACCTTTTCGGTGTGGGGTTTTATGGAACAGGATTTCATGTTTAGCTAATATGGTCAATGTCGGTTATGGAAAATGTTCCCTCAAGTAAAATTAAGTACAAGTAAATGGACATTGACTAGGGTGACTTGAGGAGTCTACTTTGTATAGTAGGGGTATGGGACACTAGACATTGCATAAGTTGACACTAAGTGAAGTCCTAGGAGATTTTTTCTATGTAAAATGAAAGCTATGATGCGTATGATACATGTTGTTACACTTATATGATGTTGGCTATGTTGAAAAACATGGTATTGGTCTATATGAGACGATGACTACTTTCCTACAAGTTATATGAAGCTAAGCTTTACTTATGTTCCCCTATCTTATCTACTTGGTTGTGTGGGGTTATGGGTTTTCACATGAACATTGCACTTTTAGGTTAAAGATGGGATCATTTGTAAGTGTTTTGTATTTTATATATATATGATCTATTGAATTTGAAATGTTTACATGACTCTATGAAAATCTGAACTTGATTATTATCATGCTTTATTTTGATAAAATACTTAAATTATATAAGTTCCATGATATGTGCATTGATGATTATCGAATGAATTAGCATGCTTTTCACGAAATGTTCTTATTCATGCATGTCCTTAAATGATATGTGCATATGCACATCCTTATTACATGTGGTGTACTAACTCCGTTACTTTATATTACTACAATAGGGTCTAACCATTTAAGATTAAGAAGATCTATTGAAGAATCTTGGAACTCTTTCTCTAAGTGTTGGTAGGACCTCATGTTCGAGGATGCTATCTTTTCGTACTTTAGCTTATGAAGGCTTTGTATTTATTAGGAATATTTTGATTCCATTTACATTTTTTGGATTCTTTTGTATTAAGGCCTATATGGCATATTGACTTTTATTGGCTAAGTCCAGATTCATACTCTTTAGATGGTTTTTATATGAGAAAACTTTGAGATTATCACTATATATGTTTATCTAATTGTTAAGAATGAAGTCAAATATACTTCACATAGTATTAAAAGTTTTTAATTTTCCACAAATTTAACTTATGACATGTTATGATTAACGCTAAGGTCTTCTAAGAGTCCTCTGTGAGGAGGACGATGTCAGTGTAATATGGGGTGTACTCTCGGGATGTGACAGAAAAGATGTTCTCATGCAATTCATATTGAGCTAAAGACTATGACTATTTAAGGAATATTCTCCTATGGCCTAAACTAATTTATGATTGTTAAAGAAAGAAATTTCAAAAAGTGATTCTACATTAGCACTGAGTGAACTAGTAGTGACGAAGGTAGGTTCACTATTATACTCATAAAATTGGGGACTATAATGCATAGTGCATAAAGAGGGTCCTAAACACATCTCCTTGTTCTTGAACTACGTTCATCCCATAAGAATACTATCTAGTTGATACACATAGATTCTATGTTCATGTATTGGTACTACTTTGGCAAGTGGTCAACCTTCTTTCGGTGTAGGGTTCGATGACACCGGATTCCACATTAGCTTATGTGGTCTATGTAGATTGAGGCAAGATGTTCCCTAAATTAAAATAAAGTAATAAACTGAACTCTCACTAATAGGACTTAAGGGGTTTTACTTCGTCTAAGTAGGGGTATGAGACTCTACCCATAGATTGGACTAATTGGCCTTTAGAGGAATCCTAGGAGGCGATTCTTATGTTTTTATGCTTATGAAATAAATGTTATGCTTCTGTTAATTTTTCATGTTTATGGTCTATATTGCTAAATATTAGGATGAATACTTATAATGCTATGTTATATGAATTTAGACATCATTCATGATCCTCTGGTTCGTTTTCTTGGTTGAGTGGAGTTATGGGGCTTCACTTGACCATTTCACTAGTAGGCTTGGTGAAGGGTTATTGGTAAGGATTTTACTTATGTTCTAATGTTAGAAACTCATGAACATGCTTTGTGGTTATAATATGATGGTATAGTTGCATTGTCTATGAATTCTATTATGATAACACATGTTGACTTAGCATAAATTGAGTATGTTGGTCTTGCGTTGCATATGCTTGTATCATAAGGAGCATATGATTATTGTCTTATATGTGCTCTTGGATTGTGGATAGGATTTTTCAAAAGTCAATTAAGTTTGAGCATGATTTTTTAATCAAATGCCCTTTTTACACTGTTTCTATGTGGTGGGGCCATATGTTCAATACTTGGAAAGGGATGGCTAACTCATATTTCTCTTCTTTCCCAAATATTTAGGTTCGCGGTGCGTTGAACTGGTTCGTGACAACTTTTCCAGGAAAGGATTGGTATATTTCGTCTAAAGGTGGGTATGTCCTCTAGATCCGTGGATGGTGCATTATTTCATTATACCTATGTGACTTTTTATGGTATAATGACATTTGATTCACTCTTAGTGTTCAAGACATTGTTGTAATCCCTAAGTGGCAATTATAAATTTGTGTAAGGGTTATTCCATATTGTTCAATTCCATTTAGATTGTTTAATATGAGATATCCTAATTAAGACTATATTGTGTATATTATATATATGTGACACAAAAGTAGAAGACTAAGTAAGATTTTTATTACGAGGAGTCAATCTAAACTCATGAAGTAGATGTAGATGAAAAGTTCTAATTTATTGCACTTTTTAACCTATTAATGTAATGACGAACGCTAAGAGGTTAGTCCTAGTCCTTTCTGAGGACCCCGACACCGGTTACTTGTAGGGGTGGTTAGTTATGCTCTATCCTTGGTGTCTAACCCTAGGGATGAGATTAGTAGGTTTGTGACCTGTTTGGACGAATTTGTGAAAGAAGAATGTCGTTTGGTAAGAATGCTTCTATGTTGAATGCATTCGTCTGGACTATGTGTATGACAATCCATTGAGGAGTCCAAACTAAGTAGGGATTTTAAGGAACTTAAAGAGGGTTTATCCAGCTGAACACAAAACACAAACCTAGGTTTTCTTTAAAAAGAGGCGGTGGGGGGGGCCCGTCCAAACCAACAGGATCTAGTGCTACTTAAGGTATCAAGATTGAGGGAGGTGTAGTCGTACTCAAGGTAGTTAAGCCTCTTATGCTATGTGTCGGAAGAAGAAACTTTGGGAAATGTCTAGCCGTTACCGATGGTTTATTTTGTTGTAGTAAGGATGGACATAAGGTAGACATTGCCCTACTATTGGAGCTGGAGGATAATATGACAAGCACGTTCCTCCGAGTATTTCGGAAGTTGATGCATAAAAAAGGAATCACTTTTATGTTCTTAAACCTAAGGCAGCTAATTCGGGTGATGATTCCGGTAAGTTAGTTTTATCTCTTTTTTGGTAATGTGTTCATTATAAGTGGGGAAGTATGGGTGAGTAGTGGAGTTGTGATTTGTTATTTCTTCTCTTCTATTCAATTCAAGCTTTAGAGATAGAATGTCATAGTTGCATGTTGCATGTTAAATGGTGTTTAGGAGTACTGTTGGAAAATGAATATGATTGACTTATTGTGTTATTGTGTATGTATTGGTAGTTATGTTTATTGTTTCCAAAATGAGGTATGTGGTTTTATCTCTCATATTGGCATGTCCATCTCTCCTTTGTTCCCTTCTTCCCTTGTTACTTATTATGGTTTATTTGTCTCCGTCATTTTTTTATCCTCTATTTAATTCCTTGTGGTTTCTTTCTCGTTTTCCTAACCTCTTTTTCTTTTTTTCTTAAATCGGATACTTTTAGCCTCTTCGTCGTCGCTCAGACGCTCAACGACTAGTCGTTCTATCTGGCATCACGGCTTTCCCCACCCTGGGAAGGCCTTACATAGACGCTGTTCAACGTTTTTTTCTTTTTTTTTTTCCGCAGTTTACCTTTCCCTCCTTGTTTCATTCCAAATAGCCTTCTTTCCCTCCACGTTTTACTTATGTTCTTCCTTTTCTTCGCTCTCCTTTTCGCTGTCCCCTTTCCCCTTCTACGTCCGCCAGTCCTTCCTTTTTCTTCGCTGTTTGTGTCTTCTGTGTTTTTTTCATTTCATGTCAGCTTTGTCCTCGTCCTTGGGTTTCCTGTTAAATTTCTTGAGAGTTGCATTATTCTAAATCGTTGGCATGTGTTTCACTGTAATTAGGTTTGGTACTTCACATAAATTTTTTTGAAATTTGAATCTTCTTCCATGAAAAATTTTTATAATTTTTTTATATATGATTGCATATGAACATGATAATGTGTGGAGAAGGAATTCCTCCTATATGGCAAGAAGAATGTGAGTCTTATGGCATGATGAATTGAAGATGTACTTTCTATCTTCTTGTTGTGTTTTGAGTCTCTTAATTATGTGGAATGTTTCACCTATATATGTGTATTGTATAATGTGTGTTATCATTATTTTCTTCTATTGTTGAGTCCCTTATCTTTTGAAAGTTCCTTAAGAGTAGCAAGTGTCATTCGAGGATGAATGTTATTTATGTGGCGGAGAATGTAACACCTCTTAACCACCATACGTGAACCTAGAGACTAACATGTGTTTCATGATCTTTTAAAGTCCTACAATGTCTAACAATAGTTTTAGAATTCATTTTGATAAGTTTGAAAGACATTGGAAGTTAAAACGTCCAAGATATCCGGAAAACTAGTCGAAGCTAAACTAGTGTGACGTAGTGTTTTGAATTGGGGTTTCAGTGTATTGTATGAAGGTGAAATTGAGTATTGACGTTTCCTACACATATCCTGACAGATAAAGGATCTAAATGTCTGAGAACGACGCCCCAACAATTAGCCAAATGATCCTTGAGGAGGACCTATACATAGGCCAATGAAGCTGCCGAGGCAACCGGGATTTGAGCTTCATGGCGCATCATGGAACCTACACTTAAAAGGGGAAAAAGTTTTCCCCGCAACGCGGGGAAGACACGTACTATTCTTTCTCAAAACTTTTCAAAACAAAGAATATTAAGTGCCTCCAGAACGCGCAACCATGTCCTTTATTTTGTCGCATCGTTCTTGAGTCACACTTGAATTGATTAAAATATCCATTAAGTACAGGGGTCTTTTGGTTAATTTAAGGGTGACTTATTGATGGTTATTGAGTGTTTTTAAGGACCTAATCTCACCAATCAAACCTAAATCCACGACTCAAAACAAAACTTCTCCATTCCTTCCCTCCAAAAACATCTATTGATGAAGCTTTGAAGAACAAACAAAGTAGACTGATATTCCAGGTTTTTCTCCATCAATTTAGTTGAATTTGATTCACATAATGTACGGTGTTTCATTCTTGAATGCTCTTTTATTCATGAAAATGTTCTTTCATGTTCTACTTGAACTTATATGAAATGTGTATAATTGCCTTATTGAGATGGTAGTTTTTTGTTATGGCCTTGAGAAGAAGAATAACATGTTCACTCTTTGATGTCATATTGAGATCATGTTGATGTCGAGAAAGAAGTTCCTCATTATGTGTCATGAAAGTTTAATCTCTTATATGTAATGCTTTGGTTATGTGTTGAATGGTGTTGTTAAGTCCTCCTAGCACTTGTGGCTCGTTATGATTCTATGTTGTTGTTGGTTAAGATGCTAGTATTGATTCTCTTTTCTCCCTATAAAAAGATTTAAATGTTATTTGGTGACAAATGTTCCAAAGGGGGGATAATATTATACTTCGGAAGTTCCATGACTTAGTATAGAGTCTTACATGATTAAAATAAGATATAAAATAGTGTTCGTAAACTTAAATAATTATATTCAAACTAATTAGGAAGTGCTAGAGTCAAAACATCAAGAAACGAATTGGAGACTACTGAAATTGACCTAGTGTGCCTTGGAATGTTTCAAGGGGTTTTAATAGTCGGAATTGAGTCACATTTTGTAGGAACAGGCGGTGGTGGGGAACATATTATATTCGTGGTTTGAGCGGTTGGTCGACGAAGATTGTCCATGTAGACTCTCCCAAGGACCACTCCTAAGGTCGTTAAAGTGACAGGGCTCCATTTGGAATCCAAAAAGATGTCATTTGACAGTAGCTAAGGATGGAACCAAATGATGAGCCCATCGATGGTTTTCGTAGTTCGGGACTTATACATTTTAAAAAGTGCCTAAAAATACAAGTCTCAGACACAAACCATGGGTGACCAATATGGTGTCATGGTGTGATCAATGGACCACAGACGGGCCTTCGTTGTTTGAAGCTCGACTTCACAGGTAAGGTTTGGATCAAATTAGGTTGATTAGTTAGTTATTTAATTAATTATTTAGGGGTTAAGGGATATTTAAGTAATTTAAATGGGGTCTATAAAAGATCTAACCGTTACTAAAGCCAACACAACACCTCATTATTCCCAAACCCTATTTTCTCCAGCTTCTCTCTACTTTCACTCTCTTTCCCAAAGACACCATGAAGACTAAGGTTAAATATTAACTGGGTTTCCTTTCAATACTAAAATGTCTACTTTAAATAAAGATTTGAAAGGATTACTAAGGTATGGAAGCTACTCATTCTTTGTATCTCTTTCCATAAGAGGATCTTCAAACTTGGTTTCAAAAAATGTCTAAAACATGGGCTTTCATTTTCAGTTAATTCCATTCAAAGTGATTTAAGTAAGGGGTTGTTATCTGTGTTGTTTTATATAGATAATATATGTTTGATAATCAGTTGTGAACTCTTTAGTTTTTTTTTTTTTTATATTAGTTGACCTTTTAATTTCATAACAAATGGATGATGAACCATTATTTTCCATTAACACTAGGGATGAATTGACTTGCTACAACGAGAGTAAGGTTGTTGGAATTGATTATCGTTTATTGCTAAGTTAAATAATACTTATTATGGTTAATAATTGGTATTAATAACAGTAATGACTTATGAGGGTATATCTTGAAATGCAATATTTGAAGACATTATTATAGGTCTCAGAATTCTATGCTTTCTCGACAGCAATTATTTTTGGCCTAATTCTTGATTGAGATATTTCAATTGAAGTATGGATGATTATTGAATATGAATGGGATTATTATATGTAATATGATGTCATGTGTATGATATGTGTGATAGTGAGATCATTGATAGGGTGATGATGATGAAGGTTGTTGAAAGTGCTTCTCTTTTTTTGTACTATTATGATGATTTGAGAGTGTTGACTCATAATGAGGGTGTGGTTGAAAGGAGAGTTCAGATTCTAGGACACTAAGAAACTATTGACATCTTCAATACAAGGGGTTAGTCTCGTATGTGGCCAATTATTACCGATTGATGCATTAAGAATGACCTAAAGGGATTTAAACGGGGGACTTTAGCTTAGGCATCAGAGCGAACTAGATATGAGATAGGTCCCTTCCCAGAGGGAAGGTAGTGTTTAAATAATGTTCTCATAAGATTGTGAGATACCATGCCAATGGCATACATAAGTTCTACGAAATCTTCTAGTTCCTTAACTATATTTTCCCATAGGAATACTAGCTTATGGGATTCTACCTAGAATTCCTATGTGTTCTTATTAATTTTTGTTATACATTGGCAAGTAGATCACCTTCATTAAATGTAGGGTTTCATGACACCGAATTTTGTGTTTATCACACATAGTCTATTGTCAGTAAAGGGGACTATTCCCATAAGTAAAATTAAGGCATGAAAGTAATAAAGATGGACAGTAACAAGGGTGACTTAAAAGGTACTACTTATTATGGGTAATGGTATGTGACTTTACCTATTCTTTATTAAAGTTGTCGTTGAGGGAAGTCCTAGGAGATTATTCTTATGAACTTATCATATCATGAAATGAATATATGTTGGTCCTATGTTATGTTGTTTTTATATGATACTAGTTTCAGTTATGAACATGATATTGGTCTAAATTATTAAATATGATTATGATTACGCGTGATGTTATATTATATGAAGCGAGGCATTACTAATGATCTCTTTTCTAGTTTACTTGACTATGTGGGGTTATGGGGCTTCTCATTAGCATTGCACTTTTAGGCTTGGGATGGGATTATGGGTAAGGGTCTTGCATGATTTTTTATATGAACTCTAGATCATGAAATGGTAATATGCTTTTATGTTGGTGTTGTTCTTATATATGAATGTAAACATGTATTTTGTTGTTTTAATCATTGGCTAGTATATTTTCATGACCGGAGTCTCGACTCTGACAACACAGACGTCGTTGACCTCTAAGAGTTCGCAGACAAGCCTAATTATGTCATCGTTACTTCATCTAGGTTAATTTTAGAAGAAAATTTGCACTTTTTGATTACTTATTTCGTATGAAAAATATTCTACTTAGTATCATAGGCGTTCACAATCAACCATCTAATATTAAGATCATAAAATGAAAGAAATAGTTCAATAATGCATTAAACGTAAACTTGTCAAAATGGCACCAATACAATGTCTGAATTAATATGGGAAAGAAACGCTAGTGAAACATACTCGATGAGCTAAAACCTACATCTAAGCTAGATTATATAAGAAGACATCCTCGAAAGAATGAGGTCCTACCAAGTCTGGATGAATGCTCCACGTCTGGAGAGATACAACATCGTAGCGTAAGCTCTAGCGTCTTCCTGTGCCTGCACCTAGAAATATAGAGTTGTATGGATTTAGTAAATGCGTGTACTAAGTATGGTATATCCAAGACACACCAAGAACATCGATGAGTACAAATAGCTCTTCCTATCGCTATGGAATATCGAAAGGACAAGCCAGGGACTTGCCAATTGGATTAGGAAACGTCATGTCATGGAGTAAACATGCATATCGACTTATCATTTTTCACAAAAAATAAGATTAAAATTAATGAACATATCATATCCATAGTCATATCGTTCTTTCTTATGCCATGAGACGTTTGGACTCATGGACTTGAACATTAGGGGACTTCCGAAATGAGTCTCAACACATGGGACTCAACTAGGGAGCCTCTTTAAGCTTAATACAGAGTCTACTTTATTCATGCATAAAGACTTCATTTTTAGTCTTTCAAATTACTACTGCAACAACCAGTCTACCTTAGGATGTAGTTTAAGCTATCATTGGTCCAGTTATGAAATGAACAGAAGAACTAGTGTCAGTACTTAAAATAGCGCTCACCTCCTGATTATCCATCATAAAACCATTGGTATCATTAGTCATTATGTGTATCCGTGAGGTTGGCCTTATTTTTTTATTTGGGAACTTTAACCTTAACTGACATAGGATAATGTAAGGCATTAGAAATCAGTGTATGCTAAAGCATTATGAAATCCAGGTATGCCCACACCGAAAGAGGTGCATCCTGTCAAAAGTGACCCATACAAATGTAGAGTACATAGGTAGTGAACCCTGCTAGATCCTATATTTGCCATTATAGGTTTCAAAGCGTAGGCGATATATGGAGACCCATACCCTTCATGTGATGGGACAGGGGTCTATCTCATGAGATTTTAAGGTGAACCTCCTCCCTTCTGAAGGAAGGATCACCACTCTAGAACTAGACTATCGGTGCCAAGATAAAGTTCCATAGATTAACTTATACATATGGATGCTAACTTCTAGCATGAGGACATCATAGAACATTAGATGAGTCCCATCTCATCATTTTAATTAAAGCATGCATAATTCAATACTTATTAAGAGTGTCATAGAGACTCATCTCTTTCATAACTTTACACTCTCATAGAAGAGTAGTTTTTTGGTAACATTTTACTAGGCCTCATTTGAGCTTATCTCATCTTTCACATTAGCCTCGTCTAATTGCCACCAGTTCATTATCTTAGCACATTTGCTCTTCATATTATCACCCCCTTTTGAAGGGAAGTGTTCAGTATCACATGCCATATGTGTTCACTTGGCCCTTTAGTGTGTTTACACTTCTTACTTAACCCCTTTTAGGGTTAAATAATTAATAGAGCGAGAAAGGAAGCGCAGGGAGTACGACACCACAGAAGATGAACGATTCTCCAAAGAGTTCGGTAAGTTAACAGCAATAAAACCGGACAATTAAGATTTGGCTGTAACAATCAGAAAAACAGAGTGCAAAAGGGAACGATGGGAGCCGCAGAGAAGGGTCGTAGGCTGAACTTGAGAATGGAGTTGTTATCTTCACTAAGATCTATGTTATACAGACTTATGATCTTGTCTGTATGCGAAGATTCCGATTTCGATTATGTGTAGCGAACGTCAGTATTTGAAACATTTATTCATGTACGACTTATGTGTCAATACGGAATTGGGCAAGGGAACCCGTTTTCAAATCCCATGGATAAAACTTACGTTTTTATTGATTTCCCCTTTTTACTTATCTTCACTCTCTTCTTGGGGACCCAATTTCGAATCCCCTCACTAACATTTTTTTTCCTTTCTGCTTCTTTTTCCTCACTTCACCTTAAACGTTTAGGCATTAGGGGACCCTTGATCGAAACTCCACAAGCACATTTCTTTATTTTTCTTTTTCCTTAACCCTTTTGTGTTGGCCGAGAAGATGTGGCTTCGAATACCACTCCTCTTATCTTATTATTTTCATTACTTTCTCCTTGTCTCGTAATTCGACCAAGAGGTTGTGGGATCTAGTCCCACTCCACCCTTCTTTTTTTAATTTATTTTTAAATGTCTCCTTTTTCTCAGGTGTCACGACCCAGATTCTGGAAACTGAATAGCAACTCAAGTCGTTGATCTATCAAAGGTCACAAGCAAGACTCATCTTGCATTCATTAAATTCATGATGGTTAATTTTAGCGAAAAATTTAAAAATTTTTTTTAAAGTATGAAAAGTATACAGGTGACTTCATATAGTATTTCATGAATTCATTCATATACTAAGCTCAACATTAATGTAACAACCATCTATCAAAAAAATTCAAAAACAGCTAAGAATCTATTCATAATATGTTTGCCAAAGACGAACCTTATTACAAAAGCTTCGAAATGACAGTTGAAAGAACAAAACTCACGGACCAACACAAAAAAAAAAAAAAAAAAAAAAAAAACATCCACTAGCTTGTTAAAAAACTAAGGCTAGACCTAACAACTGTAGATCTCGAAATCAAGATGACTTCCTAAACGGTTGGAGAAAATGCGACTGTTCAACGTACATGAGGCGTCAATGTTCCGTTAAACTTCCATAATGAATCGTAAATAGTAGGAGTTATAACACGACTTGTATAATTATGGTGTATGCACACTACACATAAGGTATTGCATTATAAAAGAAAATCTCTTCCTAACCAACAGTTAGTCTTGAAAGCCTCGTCCCTAGACTTCCCTAAATTGTAGTTGTGATAGTGGTATTAATATGAGGTAATTTAATGCATTCAAATCACACAACTCATTTTCTATATGATTATAAAATATTAGTATAACCAACATAATTTTTGAACAACTCGGGCGAAGATTTGAGATTTTTGATCTCTTAGGCCGAGAGCTCCTCTTTGTACACTTCGATTATTTTTCGGCCCTTTTCTTCTTGTTATTGTATAGTTCAATAATTCTTTTGGTCCTATGTTTTACTTACAATTCCAATGATTCATTGTAGTCCCATACGCACAATGAATTGAAGTAAGTAATCTAAGGACTAAGGAATTATTTCCCTAACTTATAGCGAGTCATTCTTTACACTATCTATTCATTACCTTTCTTAACCAATTCACTATTGATCATGCCGTTGATTACATTTCTTTCATCTTTTACATATTATAAATTTCATATACACGCGACTTTGGAAGAGTTGATGTAGTATTAAGACATCTCATGTGATGGCACAAAATATGAGACCTCAACCCATGGTCCTTCTTTAGCAAACACAGAGTCTACTTCATTTGTTCATTCGTACTTCACATTATTCATTTAATTCATTCTTAGTATAATGTAAGCACTAGATATACCTAGGATGAAGTTTAAGACTCTCATATGGATCATGAAGTGGAATGACCAAGAATGACCTAATGTCATTACTTGAATCTTATTTCACCTCCTGATTGTCTTGCACAAACACATTCGGTATCGCTCATTTAATTATCTTTCATACTTTGAGTCTGGCCTCATTCTTTCTTTGGAACTTTAACCTTAACCGACATAGATAATGTGAGCATCATAAAATCCAGTGTCTGCCCCACACCAAAAAGAGGTGGAATCACCGGCCAAAGTGACCCGAACATGCTAGCATATATATGGAGTCAAATCCTGCTAGATCTCTATATTGTTAGTATAGGTTCAAAGACTAGGAGATACAAGGAGACCCATACCCGACATATCGGAAGTCTCATCTCATGAGGAGGGTTACGTGAATCTCCGCCCTTTCCGATATAAGGTATCACTGCTCATAGCTAGCCTATCGGCGCTCAATATAAAGTAGCATTACATTAAACTCATACATCATGGAAGATGACTTCTAGCATAGAGGCATCATTACTCATATGATGATTTCTCATCTTATCATTATTATTAAGTGGGATTTGTCCTAACACTTACATATAGAGTATGATTGAGACTTGTCTCTTGATATTCAACACTCTCTTAGTTTAGTACTTTTAGTAACCTTTACTTAGGCTTGGTTGAGACATGTCTCACCATTCATCTTAGCCTTTTATCATGGTTTCACCAGTTTCATTAGCATCATAGATTAACATAATTTCACCTCATTACGTGAATGTTCATTTCTTCTTTATCTTTAAGGCTTGACTCAAGCATTATGGAGGCTTGCTTTTAGATTGATATTTACTTACTCTATTGATGACAGGTCATCCTTAATTTACATTGATGAAATGTGAATTATCATTACATATCATCCTTTGGTGTTAATTAGACTGGCTCACACGTTGTAACAACTCCATACGTGAGTATTCTTTTGACATAGTAGGTTAGGTGTGAGTGAGACTTGTCTCACTTTCTTTAACACCCATTCTGGTCACTTACTTACTTTAGACCCCTTTAATTACGTTATAACTCACGTTACTTACTTACTTTAGTGTAGTAGATTCATATGATTGTTTATGGACGATGAGCACTTCACTCAATGAGTTTCATGGGTTCATATGCCAATCCTTTAGAGTATGTTGGGAGTTGTGCCATTGAGTGGCATGCCCTTGGTTATGGATTCATTGAATTACTTTAGAAGTGCTTATAATATATTTGATTCTCTTTCTATACAAGATTGACATATGATTAGTATTGTCATAAACATTTGGGTATAGATTACATAACCATCTTTGTTGGCATCAGCCAATTTACATTCTTTTATGCTTGGTTGGATATGTATATTATCTATTAGCCAATATTATAATTATTTAGCATAATATTATAGCCATTTGCATGAATCCCTTTTGGACAATGTATTGTTAGCCATTTCATTGTCATAAGCCAAACATTCACTCAAATTATGATTTCATGGAGATGCCAACCTTATAACATAACTTTAGGCATAAGGTTTTTAAATATCTTGAACAACATAATATGATCATTTAATGAACAAAACATCATCAACAAGTCGCATTTACAGTAGGTATACACAACAAACCGTAATCATCTGTATACATAACAGTTTCGGACACATCTTAACATAGTATAAATCTCTTAACCAATCTTGGTCCATGACATTAGGGTAACGTTTTTACGACATATTGGACAACATCATATTAATATTTTATGAATTTAACACCTTCATAATGTCACAATAACAACAACGAAACATTTGGACAAACACATCAACACTTAAAACAATTACGAGTGTAACTAATACATTGTCGATTCATGAGATATTTTATATACAATGCCCAATACTTTTCAATATTGGGCATTGGGACACCTATGTACCCCCAATATACATTCCTAAAAACCTATTGGCTGTTCACTAGGCACGTAATATTCTGGAATGTTACATCATGTTTGACGGAGAGGTGGTGGGTTTGAATCCCACTCCTCTCACTTGTTTATTTTTATTTTCAAGTATGTGAATCAGCTTATGCACCCAATTGTGATTCCCATTAACTCCATTTCCTTGCATTTTGTAGTGATTTTAATATGGTGAGGTCTAGGGTTCAATCCTTAGTGACCTTACTTATTTTACATTCATATTACATTGCATATTGTACAACTTTTCTTGACCAAAACCAACTAACAAGGTGCTGGAAATTGGGTCACGTTCTTAAGCTCATTTTAATGAACAATTATACGTTAGTTCTTAGGGTATCGTGAATCATTTAGTACATTTTTAGGTGTAGTTTCATTGTTACATTTAGTTAAGAGTTTTATACTCAAACCAGTCACATTATAGCTCATATGAATATCATGATTTATGCAAGTATGTACACGTTAAATACAACCATAAAACATGTCATTTTCGAACATCCAATCGAAAGTATATGTCACGGTTTACACATTGCAAACACATAATTTTTCATATAATTTTGGAAGACATAAATTATCAATCATACAATTCCGAACACAGTTTCATGAACGTATTCATCATAAAAATCACATTTCACGCCTAATATACCAACATACATACTTAACCTAAGATCATTAGGAGGTAGTGACAGGGAACATTTAATGCGAAATCCACCAATAAACCAACGTCCCACCTTACCCGACGAGAAATTACCTTTTTGCTTTACGTTCTCAAATTATCTTGTCGTTTGTACTTTTTTATAAGTTCTTCAAGTGTGAAGAACATTTGATATTTGTTTTGTTTTCTATTTGTAACCAGAAAAAGAGTGAAATCGTGAGAGAATATTTGAATAGTGGGAGATAAACGTGAATGAGAGAGATGTGAGGTAGTGTTCCCTAAGAACTAGGACTATTAGGCAAGACTTAGTCAATTTAGATTAAATAATAGTTAATAAATAATAATTAATAATAAAAAAATTTGATTTTCCTTTTTACTTAAATCAACATTTAAATATTAATTAATTCACCAAATTAAATAATAATAAAAAAATCATTGCTCCCACCTAGGTTCGAACCCTGGTGGATCAAGATTTCGCTCAAAAGCCAATTTCGTCCCTTTCTACACAAATTTCCCCTCCACCATATTAATTGAATAATTAATTAAATATTCAGGGTAATTGTGAAGCTACCCTTAGCCTTAAAAAAGACCATTTTACCCCTAGACCCTCCAAACCTAAGATTACCCCTTTTTAATTCCGATTAAAACTCCACCGGGTAGATCTTCATATTCGGGTTCCGTACATGGCTGGACCCATACTTTCCTAAACTAACTCACCAAGTTGGTTGGGTTGGTTGTTGCAAGAGTTCAGAGGTCTAGTTCTATGCGCATCAATCTGTGTGAACTCGATTTAATCGTAGGCATTCTAGACACATTAAGGATAACTTAACATAGCCATTTTTAGGGTTATTACATATATGCTCTTATGTGTGTGCATACAGACTTTCCAAATGACTTACATATTTTAAAGAAATAGTCCATTTTATGCATGTTTTCAAATATTTTATGTGCATATGTTTCATACTTAGTACAATTGGTTGTACTAACCCATATTCCTTATGTTTCCACAAATATGTAGTTCCGTTAAGAAGAGCTTTCAATGAAAACTTCAAAGAAGACATGGACATCTTTCCCAAGTTGTTGGTCATTCCTCAAAGATCATGGATGGTACCACTTGTTCTATATTAGTAGTATTGCTTATTTGATAAGACACTTTTTCTTTCCTCACTTTTGAGACTATTGTTTTAAGTCTATATGTCTCATAGAGTACTAGTGTAAGGGCTTAAAATTCTCTTAAGAAGTTTCATTAGATATTGATATAAACTAAGCATTTAAGGAATAATATTTCTATTAATATTTAGCTTTAAATGAGTCTAGTTTTAAGACTCATAAAGGGCACTATTTCTATTAATATATATCAGTAAATGAGTCCAATTTTTGGACTCATAAATATCCTAACGTAAGCTTTTTCTTGTTCTAGAGTACATCTTTAGTTTATCCATTCAAAAAGGATGTCTCAAATGATGCTACTCAAAACTCAATCAAGAATGTACAGAAGAAGACTCAAACTACTCTTTCAAACATCAATTATATACTCAGACATTCAAAATGTTACACACCTTTATAAAAGATTCACAAGCTCGCAGAACTTTCTTCAAACACAAGTTCTATCTCAACAAAAGCATTTGAATTCTCTAACACAAATGATGATTCCATTCTTACACACAAAGGTATAATAAATTAAAGTTGAGGAATCAGATACATCAATGAATCTCACAAAAAATATCATAATAAATGTTATATCCCTTATGTTTTCCCGTATTTTCCACTCAATATTTGTTTTAACTCTCTCAAGATGAAAAAGGTCTTTTTAAGGCTTGTAAGTATAAAGGTATGGTAATTTAGGCTCAGTGACAATGATCCTCATAAATTGTAGGTGTTGACAACATTTCCTTTCTTCATCCTTCAGCTTTTTCTGTAATCCACATAAAAATTCCTATTATTAACTTCCACGGATTGTTTGGAAACCCTATTTGTTTTGTACTTTATTACACAACTTTCTTTTTCATTTCACTTCCTCTTGTATTTTTGTTTTTCTTCATCTCCCTTTATATATAAGGTTTCAATTTTTCAAGACATCATGGGGTAGAGGAGACATTCCTTGCACTTCTTGACTTTCCCTTTTATGTTCACCACACCCTAGCTTAAGCTTTTGGCTGTAAATGTCCATCCGTAGGTCACACCAAAGAGCACCATATTTGTTTTACACAACTTTGGGGGACGTTTATGGGTCCTCTTCTAGGACCCTTTGAGTTGTGTTAGGAGAGTTGTACCTGGATTATTTCCCTTTACATGGTTTTATAAATGTATGAGTCACTTATAAAAGTTTTCACCCTCAACCAAGACTCCAACCATCAAAGAAAAGACCCTTATAACTCACTAGTCCAAAGACTAATTTCCAGACGTCATGGTCTTGACGTTTTACATCTGAAATTACAAAAATTACTTAAATAGTCATTTTTCATCATTTAAAGAAGTTTCAAATCATACACTAACATGTGAGGCTCTAAAGTCACTTATTAGTTTCCTTAGACTCTAGCTTGTTTTTAATAAAAATTCTGGGGTATTGTATTCACGAAGAGCTTGATAAACAGTTAAGGGCCGCACGAGGCGTGATGCGGCCCATAGTGTCTCACAAAATCAAGGCAAGAATTCCATACTTCCTGTAAGAACCTATAGATGTCATGATGAAATCAACAAGTTGTTCTGACGAATATAAAAGGGAAGCAGTAACTAGACAGATTCATGACCCTCCACATGAACCACTAGATTTTTGCAGTCTTTGGGCAGTCCTCAACCTCTCTCCAATGAATCAAACTTTCTTAATGGCCTCATTACCAACTTCGTCAAAAATTAGAGAAATTTGACCCAGTTCAAACAAACAAATAAGAGATGTACATCTCCTATGATGTATAGCTTCAAAGGTAACCATGTCGATACTTGAGTTATAACTATTGTTGGAGGACTCCATTAATCGTAAATAACCATCCAAATTATTTTGAAACATACAAGTCATACCTTCAACATGTCTTCTAAGGTTTGAATGGCATGTTCCACTTGAGCATCCATTTGTGGGTGGAAAGTCAAGCTTAAGCTTCGTACCTAGAACTTTTTGAAATTCCTTATAAAATTATAACTCAACTTGAGTAACCTATCTTAAATAATAGACAAAGTAACACCATTGATATGATCCAAGGGTAACCACTAGATGTAACATAGAACCCCAAAAGGACCCAAGTGAGCTACTTAGGTTATCATCATCACATAAGTATAGAATAATAAAAAATAAAAACACAATTTCAAATCTTTAAAATGAATTAAATAAAAATAAAGTGGAAGTCTTAATATAGATTCATTAAGCCATCTACGACAATCGTAGTCGTAAGATAATGCTTTCACAATCCTTACAATAAAGAATATGAAAATGTTTAATTCGACTAAAAAAATGAAACAATAATAAAATTTTTTGTCCTCAAACTCATGAGAACATACCACAAGATTGACGAGTAGTGAATCAAAGATTGAACTAGAAGGGAAAATCACCTAATACACAGGAACCTATACCTGTTAGAAAATAGAAGAATTATGGGTTAGATCATTTAATATAGTAAGTATGATAATCATGGACAAAAAAATTAAAATACTTAATTGAGAATTTGATTGAAAAGTATACATTTTATATTGTTTTACATTCATCATCTATGTCGGTACAAAACAAATATCATAAGCATAATAATTGTACAAGTCATAACATCATAATAGAAAGCAACTTTGAATACACTCAAACTCCACTTTTGCCATACATAAGAAAGATCTGAAACTCCTACTCATGATCATTAAAACTCCTTAGGTAAACATAGTTAATCCATTTTCTTCATTATTACCTTGGGAATATGTAACGACCCAAGTGTATACCCTAGAAGTTATACAACGTACTTGACATCTAGGAGCTCTTGTACAAGACCTTAGACATCATTCACCACATATATATGGAAAAAAGTGCAGAATTAAAAAAATTCAACATAGTAGTCCAAATACTTATAAAATATAATAATGAACTATGTCTCGTCATAGCCATATTAGACACATATAATATCATTGGGTCACATCCCATACATAAATTTTAAAGGAAACTATAGTCTATTACAATATTACAACCCTAAAAATATAGAAGGTTACACTAGATCCTACCAGGTCATTTATGAGTAAATAACATCTCAAAATGAAAAATATAAGGATTTGAATTAAATTTTAGGAGTTTGTAAGTCAAAAGTCCAAAGCCACCAAAGTTTTCGGAAGTTAGCCTTTGTGTGTGCTAGTGTTTTGTAGTGTGCCTTTGCATATTTTTCGTGTTTTTGCTGTCAAAATTTATAGGAGAGGTTCCTAAAACCTAGATGAACATGTTTCAGGTTGAAACTTATGGGTATGAATCCCGAAATACCACCCTAAGGGTCCTTGAGGAGGATCCAAACCTTTGCATGAAAGCTGCCAAAAGAGTCCCTAAACAACGATCCTAGTCGACACCCCATAGTTCAATGTATGCTCCATCGATTGGGGGCGTTGATCCATATAGTTGTGGGAGATTAGCACTCATGAATGTAGGATCTCACAAAAAAGACATCCTTAAGGTCTCTCCATCCTCCAACCGACGGCCCTTTGATTGGAACTCTGTATTGACGCCCTCAACTTTCTGTAGGTGTCTCGGCCAAGGCAAGGAAATAAGGGAAATTCACCTACTGCCTTTATTAATTCATGTAAGGTTATTTTGTGTTTTTTTGTAATTTAAGTTAGTTAAGACTCTTAAACATAGACTTAGACCTCATTATTCAAAATAAAAACCACAAGATCAATGAAGTTCTCTCTAGACTCCATCGAAGCTTTAAGCATGATTGAAGGTAGGATTGGAAGTTCGTTATCATTTCTCCGTCAATTTCGTTGGAAAATTCAATTAAATTATGGTGATTTGATGCTTGATTCTTCTCTAACTCAAGGAGCCAATTCCAAAGGGTTTTCAAAGATATTCTAAAGCATAGAGATCCTATTTTAAATTCCAAGAATGGGTTCTGGCATGAAAATGTTTAAATGAATATTGTATGAAGTAATTAATGTTAATTGGTTGTTTTATGATCAGAACTTCCATGAACCAATGTATTCCTTGAATTCCTAATATTGGTTCTAAAGTTGGTGAATTGGTCACGACTTGATATTATAGAATATCATGTGTAGATTGTATTGAGCTATTGAAATATGTGTTGATCATGATAAAATTGTTTATAAGCTGCCTTACAATGATGACATATATATTTTATGTTGTCGGATCATTGGTATGGATTGAATTTTGTCTTAGTACTGTGTACATATATTTGGTAAGTGGCTTTGTAAAGTGAATTGGCTGAAAAGGCTAAGGAATAGTGATGATGATGTTTAGAAGATGGTGAGTTTACCTAATTCCTCTATAATGTGTAGAATTGATATTGAATTGTATTGATTGGTATGATCCACTTATGATGGTGGTGCTTAATTGTTATACTGCAATGAACATTACCTTGTAGGCATTATTATGTGAATTGTTCTACTATGATGTGATACCTTGTATAGATGATCAATCTGAAGGATGATAATGTGTATGTGCATGTGTGAGGTGAAAGTATGATTCCTATAAATGCTTATATGTAAATATTATAGACTATAATGGGTCTCTATGTATTGATAAGGTATGATGTTATGTGGACTTAGTTGTTCTTTTTTGGTACTTGAATGCTATTGTATTTGTGATATGATGATGTTGTGTCTTGATTGGTAGACTTAGGCCCCTCTTCTTTATACATGAAAGCTTATGGATTATGAACTATTAACATGGAAGGCTTAGGCACCCTTGTTATATAAGTGTATTAATGACTGAAGAATGAATGTTTAGGATCAATAGACCTAGAGTAGGTTCCCTTCGATGAATGAATTATATGTAGAATATTGAATATGAAAAAAAGGTTATATAAGTGGAACGTTGAATATAAAAATAAGGTTAAATAATGAGCTATGTATGAAAAGATTTATGAGGTTGTAGGACCAAGAAATGGGACCTTCTCTAATACAACTAGGGAATGGTTACTATACGAGAAACGACGCTTAGAAATGAGTAGATATTCTTGTGATAGTAGATCCACTTGAGGATGATACTATATTATAAAGAAGCCCTTGATATCCTAGAACCATGTGCCAACATGGGATGAGTCCTAATTCTACCTTTGGAAAGTGGAACTCATTCAACGGTGTAAGGTCCTTACGACACCGCATTATATACGTCGCTAGCTTGTAAGGTCTATGTGGCTAATTCCTATTCTCATCATATAGGATGTAAACTCTAGTTATTGGATGGGTTCTACATGTATGGGTAGTGAAATGGAACCTATCTAAACATCGCACGAGTAGTACTTGAAGATTCTAGGTGAGCTCCCTAGGTCTTCCTAGACCATTATGTGATTACTTGTCTCTTAAATGGATCTAAATGAATATTGTTGATATAATGAAATATTTTGTAATGGAAGGTTAATGTCTCAAAAAACTGTAGAGTCTTAATGATGTAAAGGTGTTAATTGATGAATATGGAACTATGTATTATTGTTATGTAAGAAATAATCTTACTTTGAGTAGTCCTAGGATTACTTAGGTGTGCTTGCAGAGAGTACATAGGTGGTCCCTTTTTGTCTTACATAAGTGAGTCTTAGGATAACCTTTGGTAGGGAGTCTAAACGGTTATATGGATTTCAGGTGATTATGGTTATAACTCGTGGATTCCTTGGGTATGTCTTATATGTGTATATTAACTTGGAAATGGTTCTTATACTTTCTTTATGAGATTTTTATCAAGAGAGAATGTAAAAGATGTTTTATTGTAAATGTCAATTTAGGAATATTTTTTTGCATGTTCGCCAAACATAGTGCATTCACTGTTCTAAGTCCATATGTTGTTCTATTTCAACAAGCATAGGTGACAAGTGAGGATTCTATAAAAGTGAAGGTTTGGATATATCATTCTCTCAAGATTGCTATGTCCTCAAATGATTCAATGACATGGTTTATGCTTAGCTTCCTTTTCCAAAGACACTGTAATTAACGATAGGTATCTTTTCAAATTAAGGTAAAGGGTCGTGTCCCATATATATTATATGTGTCTAAGATAGATTATGCCAAGACAAAGTATTTATTATGTTCTATAAAGAAAGTTTCACTATTGAGATGAGAAGTCTTAATTCCACACTTCTTTTCATATCTTAGAGGTCGAATACGCCGTGTAACTTCTAGTGGGTACTACCTCTTGTTACAACTTGGTATCACAGAATAAAGTTACGAAGTAGTCTTTAGGATTTAATGTCCCGTAAAAGCCACGTCTAGTAAAGCCTTATTCATAGGTTTTAGTGGTGATACATTGATCACATTCAAAAATACTTCTTGAAAAGAAATATAGACGATCATATGCAATATATTTAACCAACTGTAGTCAGGGTTGATCCCACAGAGAATATGGAAGAATATTATCAATTGCAAATATTTAACTCGATAGTCATTATATAAAAATGGGGAGTTTTAAATTTAAATAAAAATAAAAGCAATAAAAATAGCTTTGAATTAAGTATTTATTTATATCCAAATTAATAAAAATAGGTAGGAATATGTTCTCCGTAAGCTCGTAACGCGGTAATCCTAGTAATAGAAATTTTTTCCTATTGTATTACATGTAAAGTGATAAGTTAGGTATATCTAATACCTTAGTCTGGCAACTAGAGAATTTCACCTCGCACATTTGTCTGGCTACATGTCTATAATTTATTATCCCTTACCGTACATTATAATTGATGTATTGATTAGTTATACATCGCACTAATTGAAACTAGCTTATAATATAACATTACACTAAATCTATGTTTATAATTATTTTTATAATGATTACCTACTTGGTCCGACAAGTAGAAACAAGGCGAGTTCTAACATTGGCCACTTTTAAAAAGACTGTTAAAAGAAATAATATTCAATGCATGCAAAACCTATTGAGGAATTGCTTAGTGACTATTCATACATTGTTAATCGCTTATGGTTCTCACAACCCTAGTTATGAAATTAAGTTACTCATTATCTCAAAAACAAAATCAAAATTTATTAAAATAAATATTCTTTTGTTAATGATAAATAGTCAAGAATAATAGCTAAACTATCTTCTATTAATCATTAATACAATTAAATAATAAAGGAGAAGAAAAAATTAACCACAATTCTTTGTCCTTCACAGCGGCTCTTTCAAAGTTCCAAAGCTAGAAGAAATTTTGAATTGTATCTTGTTTCTTAATTCTTGGCCTCCCCTTAAATATTAATTTCTATGTCCTATTTATAGATGTAGGAAACCCTAAATAAAATAATTGGGTCCAAACAAATTAGGAAATGAAAACACGAAAGGGATTGATTTCCGTAAGTTTTTTGTTGTTTCTGTAATATATTGTTGTCGTCCTCTTCCAAGGAATTGGATTGGCTTTTGCTGTTGACACATGGGAGTGTTTAGTAGCTTGGTGTTAGTTGAATTTGTTTTTTATGTTCTTAATTTTGAGCCGCAATTTCCATGCTTTTTAAATATTATTATTTTATTCACTTCATTCATTAAGCTTTTGCGGTTTAGCTTGATTTTCGGTTTTAAACCTTCTATCATTAATTGTTTTACCTTCAAATCTTTAATTGTCTAAACATGTAATTTCTATAATAAAATACCCAATTAGCACCAATCATATTAATTTATGCTGAACATGACACAAATATAAATTATAAATGGGAGGATAAATAATGATAAAAAAAAATATTGTAGTTGGGACCTCACATCAACATCCCACTCTTAAAACTTTCGTTCGTCCTCGAGCAAACATTAAAGCTCATCTAAAAAAATCATACTAGCAATGTCATCACATTGATTAATACAAATAATTAGGCCATATACCAATTTTAAAAATCTAGTACGTTTCTCAATAATTATGCAATAAAAATAAATAAACAACAAATCTCTAACCTCCTAACCTCAAGGAAGGACTTTGAACTCATCAAATTTAAGTTTCCTCACCTACTCTCATCAAAGAAAGATAATAAAATCACCGATCTATCATTAAAAATGTGCGCTCATAAAAATGAATATTCTACTCACTATATTCAAAAGAATAAATATAAATTAAAGACTTCATATCAAGAGTAACTCTCACACTCACAAATAAAATACACATGTATGAAAAAAAAATCATATGCTTGCCCATTATGTACATCTGCAGCAATTAATCATGATTGAATAGAATCAAAAAGACTTTAACGTGTTTTAATGTAGGCTAGGGGTTGGATAGGAAAACTATATAATAGTGACTTACACTTCCTTAAGTATTTTGAAATTTTTAGACTTCATCATCCATATTTTCTTCTCTTTATTTTCACCCACTCTTCAACAATTATTTCACAAGTACTTTTCATCATTATCTCAGGAATGTTTCAGTCCTCATTTTTTTATCTCGTTTTTTTCTTTTGTTTTCCTTTTTAATAGTGACCCTCAAATAATGCATTTTACATTTGTTAAGATGCACAATTTCCTTGGAAGGACCAAGGCCATCAACAGGGTAAAAAAAAATTTCTTCCTTTTTTTTTCTTTTTTTTTCCAGGGACACATTCCTTTTTTTTCATGTCAATCCTTTCAAATAGAGCTGTTTTTTAATCACTTCTTGCTATTATTGATTGCTTTTTCACTCATCCATTCCTTTTTCCTCACAATTGATAATATGAATAAGTCTATACTATAATGATCAAAGAAGCAAGGTGCAAAAACTTGATATTCAACAAAAAAGTTTAGGTATATTTAAGGCTACAAACAAAAGGATACGTGCTCAAAAGGAAAAACTGGTGATAAAATATGTGATAAGGGCTAAAATTTACAAGACAAATCAATGAACGCCTATACCATCTCCTAAACAAAGCAACATTTTTTATTTCGCTTCACAAACATGTAGGACAAGTTCTAGACTAAGATGCAAAACATGGAATAAACAAAATCCTACCACACATGTCACAAGTAGCAATAAAGATAGATCAATTCAACTTCTAAGCAGAGACAAGATCATAGTAAACAACAAATAAAATGTGCTGTATTAACACAGTCACAAATATACCTAGGATGTCAAAAAGTTTGAATTTCTCTAGCAATCCCGCATTCACAAGAAGTACACTTAAAAATAGCACAAATAGTAAAGTATCACATAACTCAAAGGCGTCTTTATTTTTCTACAAAATAATAAATAATAAAAAATAAAATTTATTCCTAAAACTAATAAATAAAAGACACTCTGTTCAAAGGGACTATTCTCAAGAAAAGAACTTAAAACAAAAAGCCAAAGAACTAATCATACAAAAAAAAGAGTCAATAAAATATTTAAAGTATGACCTCATTCCTCTACTCCACACTTAAAAAGATGCTATACCACCAAAACATTAAATAAATATAAAAACAAGAGTAGGAAAACTCCCTCAGGCATTAGACCTAGCTACTAGCACGTTTGCTAAATTTATATATATGGTCGTCACTCCACACTTAAGGTCAAATATTCTCATTTTTTTTGTACTCAGTGTTCCCCTAATTTGCAAAAACATAAAAAAAAAAGAAGTAAAACTAATACCAAAAAGAAGTTACACTACTAATTGGGTTGCCTCCGGATAAGCGGTTATTTTTGATGTCGTGGCACCACACCATAAGTTTTATTATTTTTCCTTCAACTTTGAAGATATAAATTTCACCCCCAATTGTGAATCAATATTTCTATTACTCTCAAGGCCTTGTGGTACAAAAAGAAAGATCCCAAACAACAAATGACGCAAGATGCACTTCTGGGATCACAAGTGAGAAATGTAATTTTTTGATTTTGGAACAATAAATTCAAGAATACAAACAAAATTTTCATTCACTTTTCTTTAAGCTCAAATGAGTCGATGAATTTGTCATCATCCAAACATAATGTGGAAAAACGTTTGAATGAGGTCCAATGTAACCTAACTCATGAATTATATTATTATTTACACCCTCGTATTTATACATACTAGAGTTTTTAAAAATAATATTATATACTTGATTACATAACTCTTATGCACTCTTCTCAACACATAAAACATCAATAAAAGTATGATCAAGCAATTGACCCTCAACTTTTAGCTCTTCAAGTTGATTTATAAGTTTTTTTTCTTCCTCACTCTTTTTATCACAAAATTTTTCAGTTTCATATTATTTAATCGTTGCATCAACTCTATATCTAAATAATAGAGGTCAAATTCAAAGGCAAATTCACTAAGGTTCCTACATATTGATTTAATATCAAGTGTTAAAGAATCTTCCATGTTCCCATACAACTTATCTTGTTGAGAAAAAAAAACCCTATATGAACACATAAAATTTGTTCAGAGGGAATTGCGAGGACATTTATCACTGCATACTTTTTCAGATGACATCACAAGAAGTGCAGAACAAAATATGATGATGATAATAATAATAATAATTATGATAATAAGAATACACAAAAATTGAAAAACTAATATAAATAACACAAAAAAAAAATACAATTAAATAAAATCTAAGACATTTCTAAGTCATATTCTCCCACAGTGGAGCCATTCTTGATAATGTTCAAATATAGTTCTTTACAAGAAATATAAACGATCATATGAAATATGTTAACCAACTATGATTTGGGGTCGATCCCATAGAGAATACGGAATATTATCAATAACAAATATTTAACTCGATAGTCGTTATATAAAAATAGGAGAACTTAAATTGAAATAAAAATATAAAAATTAATATAACTTTGAACTAAGAATGTATTTCTATCCAAATTCATAAAAATAATTTGGACTATGTTCTCAATAAGCTCGTACCGCGTTTAATCCTAGTAATGACAATTATTTCCTACTGTATTACATTGAAAAGTGATAAGTTAGGTATCTCTCCAATATTTGGTCAGACACGTGTGTATAATTTTATTAACCTTACTGGTACCTTCATTTAGACATCAAAATGATGTTATGGTTTAGTTATAAACATCGTACCAACGACACTAGCCATTAGAGAGATCACATAAATTGTGTGATTTGTTGATAATTTTTTTTCTTATTAACTACCTCCTTGGTCCGGCAAGTAGCAAAAAGGGGAGTTCTATCATTTGTCACCGTTTAAAAGACTTTTAAACGAAAGAATTATCAATGCATGGAAACCTATTCCAGAATTGCTTAGTGACTATTGTATTTTCATAATCACTTATTGTTTTCACAATCCTAGTTGTGAATTTTAGTTACTCATTGTCTAAAAAACACAATCAAAGTCTATTAAAATAAATATGCTTGTGCTAATGATAAAAAGATAAGAACAATAGTACAAATAAATATTAAAGGAGAAGAAAGAATAAATCATAATTCTCCGTCCTTCACGGAGTCTCTTTCAAAGTGCCAAAGCTAGAAGAAATTTTGAATTGTGTCTTGTTTCTTGATTCTTGGCCTCCCATTAAATAATAATTTTTATGTCCTTTTTATAGATGTAGTAAACCCTAAATAAAATAAGTGAGTTCAAAAAAATTACGAAATTAAAGCCTGAAAAGAATTGAATTTCGTAAATTATTTGTTTTTGTGTAATATATTGTTGTCATCGCCTTCCAATGAAATGGATGGCCTTAGGTGCTGAAATGTGGCAGCTGCTTCAGAATTGGAATTTCTCTGTTTGAGCTGAAATTTTCATGTATATAAATATATTATTTTATTTAATTTAATCCATTAAGTTGGCTTCTTGATTTTGTTCTTCAACCTTCCATCTTTAATCCGTTTTAACTCCAAATTTCTAAATTTCGCTACCAATTTAATCCTACAAATAAAATACAGAATTTAGCACAATTGATAAAATTTATGCTCAAAACGGAAAAATATAAATGATAAATGTGAGGTAAATAACGATAAAAATATGTGTGGTTTGGCCTCACATCATACATCTATAAAAAAAACCTATATGACGATACAAATTTCACTTTCTAAATTACTCTTTTGTTTTTCTATATAGTTATGGTTATAAGTAGTTTTTCTTGCTATCTTCTCTTGTGCTTATAGGATATGAATATATGAATGACGCCGACAAGAAGAGTTGATAAGGAAGTGGTGATTGAGGGAGTATCTCCCCAAGGTGAACATGTTCCCCAAGGTGGGAAAATTAACCAATGTCAACAATTTCCTCAAGGAGAACAAGTCAATATAGTTAATCAGGGGAATGAAGTTCCGGTTGTTCCCCCCAGATAAGATAAATATGTAAGTTAGAGGATCTATTGTTACCCTAGCCTGAGCCACGACGGCTCAAGCTAATAGAGATGATGGACCTTGGATGTATGCTCTTGAGAGTACCATGACCTATAGTTTGAGGGAATTTTTAAGAATGAATCCTCCTATCTTTCATGGTTCGAAGGCGGGAGAGGATCCCCAAGCATTTTTGGATGAGATTTATAAGATATTACATATCTATGGGAGTGACTTCTAAAGAGAATTTGGACTTGGCTTAATACAAATTTAAAGAGGTTGGTCAAGTGTGGTTCACTAAATGTAAATATAATAGGTCGGTTAAATAAGACAGGTCTTTTAGAATGGGAAGAGTTTAAGGAAGCATTCTTTGAGATATACATTCCTTGTAAGAAGAGGGAGATGAAGGTTGATGAGGTTATAAACCTTAGGCAAGGTAACATGAGTGTTGACAAGTATTCATTGAAATTTTCTCGAGTGTATAAGTATTCTCCATCTTTGGTGTCTAACTCTAAGGATGAGATGAGTAGGTTCTTGACTAGTGTTTCGACATCTGTTTCCCCAGAGGATGAGGAGGGTGGGGGGGCGAAGGAAGAAAAAACAAGGAGTAAAACCCCCCCCCCAACCACCTGCTCCGGACACACAAAAATAATATGTAGGAAAACAAGGCGAGACGAGCAGTGTAAGCAAGTGCTATCGACGGCCATTGTTGGGTTTATAATGAATGAAAAAATTCCCATTACAGAATTTTCAAAGGTCGTACAATTGTGCTCCATGGTGACATGCGTATCAATGTGCCTTATGGTGTATGACATTAACTCATTTAAGAGTCTAGACATGGGAGGAGAGGTACAAATGCTAAGAGGGGAAGATATGAGCAAGTTCAACATTAGTTTATAAAGAGGGATCCAAATCAAGATTATTCTTGTGCTCCTAAGACCAACTACGAGAGAGGTGGTGGTTCTAGAGGTGTTAAGCCTACTTGTTCCAATTGTGGGAAGCAACATCATGGGAAGTGATAAGCAGGTATATGGCGTGGTTTAGTGTTGAACGATGTAAGAAGGTGGGTAGAGATTGTCCTTACTCATTGCGTTCTAGAGGAAGGGAGGCCTAAGCAAGCCCCCTCCTATGCCCTGACTGTTAGGTTCACAAAGAAGAATCCACCTTTTATTTGCCTCCAAGCTAAAAGGGAGTGAATCATAATGAAGGTATCGATATGTTATATTGTGCTCCTTGGGGGTTCTTATAGGTTTCTTCTGGGAGGGGGGAGTACAGTGAATAGTTGGGTTGTGATTTTCGTCTCTTCTCTTAAATTCTATTCAAGCTTGCATGTTTTTAGGAGTCCAAGTGAAATGGAATTTCATTTATATCATTACTTTGTGCATATATTTTTCTAATGTTACTCCAAAGTTGCATAAGTGAACTTGTAAGTATGCTTTACAGTCAAGTACTTGAAAAAGTTGCATAATTGTTCTTTCAAGAGAAGTTGGCGTTTTGGGCATAAAAATGTTATAGATAAGCATGATGATATATGTAGAAGGAGGAGAAGGAATTTCCTCCTTTATAAAAATAAAATGTGGAGTTTTATCGTATGATAAGTTATAGATGATACTCCTACTTTCTTATTGTGTTTTAAGTCTCTTGTTTGTGTAGAGTTGATTTTACTCCTATCTATATGTATTTTATATAATTTGGTATGTTTATGAGTTGCTATTATTGAGTCCTTATCCATTGAAAGTACTTAAAGTGTCATTAAAAAATGAATGTTGTTCAATTAGAGGAGATTATTACAACCCTCAAAATGAAATAAGTTAAAGTACAACCTATCCTCTGTTTATGAGATAATAAGGTATTAAAATTATGAATATGAGTATTAGAAGTCAGTTTGAGGAGTTTGGATGTCAAATGACCAAGATGATCAGATGTAGCCCTTTGATGTTGCTTGTGTCTTCTGTGGTACCTTTGCAGTTTTACATGTTGTTTTGATTGAGAAATTGTAGGGGAAGAGGTCTAAAAAAAAAGATGAACATGCTTAGGGTTGAAACGTACGGGTACGACTACCCAAAGACCACCATAAGGGTCCTTGAGGAGGACCAAAATCTCGGCATGAAAGTTTCCAAAACATTTCGTGACGATGATCCTAGTCGATGCCCCGTAGTCCAATGCACTCCTCATCGATTTGGGGATTTGATTAACAGTTATTTTTGGGAGCTTATCCCTCAAGAATGGAGGATCTGACCAAAACAACAGCCTGTATGGTGCGCCGTCGTCCAATTGATGCCCCTTTGATTGGTACTGTCGCTTAACACCAGCAATCTAGCCAAGTGTGTCTCGACAGCGACATGGGCTATTGGAGAAAATTCCAGGCAGGTCCTTATAATTCAGGATGTTATTAAGGTTATTTTAGTATCTAAGTAATTTAAGACTCTAAAACCTAGAATTAAACCTCATTATTCAAAATCAAAACTCCAAGATCAATGAAGTTCTCTATAGACTCCATTGAAGCTTGAAGCAAGGTTGAAGTTAGGATTCCAAGTTATTCGATGTTTATCTATCAATTTCATTGGAATTCTTCAATTATGGTATGATGATTTTATCATTGACTTTTCTTTCATTCAAGAAGCCAATTCCAAATGATTTTCAAAGACTTTTCAACACCATAGAGAAATACTATTTTATTTCCTTAAAGCAGGGTTCTTGGATGAAAAAAGTTAAATCATGTTTACGAACGTAATTGGACGTTTAATTGGTGTTTGTTTTAAGATAAGAACTTCCAGAACCCATGTATTCCATAAATTCCAATTTTGAACATCTTAAGTGGGGTAAATTGCTCATGGCTTGCTTATGAATATATTCTTGTGGAATTAAATTGATTGGATGGTAAAATAGAAACCTCATGACAAATTTTTTAGAACCTCCTATAATTTTATAATCTATATTGTGTGTTGTTAGATTACTTGTAGGGATTGATTTATACCACCTCAAAAAAGACTTAGGTGAAGCTAGAGCCTAACTTAGTTCTAATGATGGTCTAAGGTCCTAAAATTTTCTATAATGTAGTATTGGGGCAGTTTTTAGAGTTTTAGGTGATATGGAAGTTAAACGTCGAGGGACGATCAAGGCGTTCGACGACTAAGTAACCTATGCACCTCATATGTGGTTATGTGCCTAATTGTGTGTTTGTGAGTTAATGAGGTCATTATTTTAGTTATTACGGTGTTTATAGGCAGTGTGTCATGTTTCGTGAAGTTTGGAAGTCAAACGTCCAAGCACATCCATGACATTCTAAAGGATGGCCTTGAAACGACCTTGGATGCATGTTTTGTCGAGTTTTACGTGTTCATTTTGGATTAAATTAATGTGGTAGGTCATAAACTCATACATGAACATATTTGGGTTTGAAACATTGGGGTAGGACTCTACGTAGGACCCATAACGGGACCTACAAAGAGGACCCCAACTTGGAGTTAAACAGTGCCAGGCAGTGGCAATTGACTACTCCAAACCTCAGCCAGACAACCACGTGACGACCCATCGATGTGTGGCTTTGATTGAGCCATGTGACCTTCATGTTGATGAGTTGCAGGAGCAAGCAATGGACCCCATCGACGGTGTATGGTCTCACCCTTGGAAAGTTTATGCTAGGGCCTCGATGGTACTTAAAAGTCTGACAGTTTTCTTTTACGGCTTGGGTTTTTTCAGAAATTCACCCAATGTTCATAAAAATAGGAGGGAGGTTATTTTGGGTTGTCGCAAGATATGTAATAGGGTAAATATAAGTCCCTACAAACCTTAATTTAAAAGCCCTAGACTAAATCAAAACACATCCCTCCCAAAGTTACTTTAAAAACCTCACGAGAGCTCAAGGTGAAGATAAAGCTTGAAGTATGAATTTTCATGGTTTCTGCGTCAATTGTATTCCTATTCTTCTAATAAAGGTTGTGAGGAGAGTTTTAATAAGTATTTCTATAACCTTAGAGCTATATTTCAAAGATGATTTTCAAAGAGTTCAAAAAGATGAAAAAGTCTAATTTCTAATCTAAGTGTTGGATTCTTTCATGAAGGTTTTCACAATTAAGACATGATATTATTATTTCTACCTTGATTTTTTCCATTGAAATCTCATTATAACCCTGTTGACTCACAATCTTTCAATTTGAATAACTAGGGGGTACATGTGATCACGCTTTGAATATGAATTAAGGTTAGATTGTTATGCCTTTGATCCATCTATAGATTGTGATGATTGATTTATAGGATGTTGAAATTTTGTAAATTGAGTATTGTATATTCTTAGATCTATTGAATATTATGCTAATTGAATAAATATTGACTTAATGCTTATGAATTCTAGTGTAGGTTCTATGGGCTATTAATTGATGTAATAATTGTATTGAAGAGATATCTACGTTATATTAGGTTGATGAATCTATATTGAATTGACCTGTTGTCTATTAGTATAATAGTTTTTGTATTGAATTGATTTTCATGTCCATGGGTAAGGGTCTTATGGTATTGAATTAGATGGTTTAGCATTGAATTGAAGTGTTGAGGATAGAGTGGTGGTATGCTACCCTAATTCCTTTTTATTTTATGTTAATTGTACTTCAATTATGTTGTGATTCGTATAGTCCACTTATGGTGGCGGTGCTATGTGAATTGATGTAGTCTTATCGACGTTACTTTATATATTATTATGAGCAAGGCCTTATCGGCACTACTTGAAGTATTATGATAATTTGTGTAGTTGATTTATGTGTAATATGATCATATCTAACTATATGTGAAGTAATATTAAAGTATGTGTTCTTTCTATGTATGTTAGGAAATCATGTAGACTACTATATGTTTATATATTTAGTCTTAGGGTTGATACATGGTTGTTCCTACATGACTATATCAGTCTATGATGGTTATATTGGTGATGATATGGTAGTATATAGGATTACTTAAAGATGATAATCGTTATTCCTATGTACTTCTAGAATGACATGTAATATGTGTTAAATTGAAGTATGCTGAGTCTTGTCTTGGTTGACTTGTGTCCCTTACTTGATGCATGAATGAATGTGAATATTAGATGTCTTGACATAGGATGCTAAAGAATCTTAGAATTTTATCTATGAATGATATATGACCATTGTAATGCTATCTTTGTGGACGTCTTTCGTATGGTTAAATGTGATCGGGTTATGAATTTAATATGGAACCCCTTTATATGGATCTTTAATGAAAATTACTCGATGAGAACAAAGGATAGAAGCGAGTGAGTATGATAAGGGAAGTAGTTCTAGTTAAAGGATGAGAATATAGTACAAAGCACGCCATTCATATTCCTTAACCATGTGCTACATGGGATGTGTCCGAGTTGTACAATTGGCAAATAGAACACCCTCATTGGAGTAGGATAGAACTCCGGATTCCATGCTTTGCTACCATGATCTATGTTTAGTTATTTTCTATTCTCATCGTGTGAGATAATTACTAGAATTAGATAAGTTCTTGAAGTTTAGGTGGTGGTATGGGACGCTATCTAGGCATTGCACAAAAGGATTTGATGAGTCCCTAGGTCTATGACAAGACTATTACTTCAATGTCATTATGTCAGGAAAAAATCTTAAATTAACTAATGATGTATTGACTTAAGTTAAGAATGTATTTTAAATGAATAAGTAGTTAGTAGTTAAGGGTTTTCTAGTTAAGGTGTGAAGGGGGTATATAAACGGTCAGTTCTTATCCTACCTAGATAATTCTTAAGAATGATTCTAGTTAGGGATGATGGTTGATTGTGTAGACATGATCCAAAATTAGGTATTCTTATGGATTATTTAGGTAATCTTGAAGAGATTAATTATGGACGTTATCCTCTTGATTTACATAAGTAAGTCTTTTGATAGCCTCTGGAAGGATAATCTCATATTATCTATTTGTTGATGTACTAAGTGAGAATGATTTTATCTTAGGTAGTCTATAGGATCTCTTAAGTGGGTGTGTAAGGGATTGTATGGGCGGGCTCTTCATAACTCATTCAAGTGAAACTTAGAATCACCTTTGATAGGAGGGTCTCATGTTCATGTGATTGATGTATTTGTAAATGTGTGTTTCTCATTATGGGTGGTCTTATAGATCATTTAGGTGTGAATAGAGAGGGTGTATGGGTGGTCACTCTTTATATTACCTAATTAAGTTTAAGATACCTCTTAAAGGGGGAATTATATGCTAAAATGTGTGTAAAGTGAAGATAAGTAACTTCATAACAATAGTGAAGAAGTTTACTGTACAATGAAATGCGTCACTGTGATGTTTTCCTAAAAATGTAAATAATTGCTTAACTAATTTGTTATGTGTTTATAAGTTGTGAAATGTTGTTCAGATGATTATAGTATGATGTTTTAATCAAATTTTTTTAAAGCATGTTATTTTCTAAATTTTCCTTTTTCATGGTTTTTGAATGGCTTCCATACTTATTGCATCTAATGTGCTAACCACATCTTTTTTCTTTTTGAATAAAGTTTATGGAATTGGAAGTCTTGATATGCCATGGAGGACTGATAGGTTTCTAAGTGTTTAAGATAAAGTATTGGTGAGTCATCGATTCGAGGACAATATCCATATATTCCTTTATGTCTTAGTCTTTATTTTATGTCTTGTATGGGCTTAGTCCTAAGTATTGTATACTCCAAAGTTTAGATGGTTCAAGGAGATGTTGTCAAGGTTTTATGTATTAAATGGATGTCTTTTATTTGTGTAATGATTATGGAAAGAGCTATTCGTGTGTGAAGAAAGTTTTAAATTCTTGGTCATTTTAGAATGTTTATTATGCAATGAATGATATGAGTGGCTTAGATGAGACTTCTTTGAATCTATTTTGTCGTGTTGTGACCCAAGTATGCTCTAACTTCTAGGGTGTACTTGTTGATCATTACAAAGTTGGTATCATAGAATAAGGTTTGGGAGTGTCTGAGTTGTCTCATGAATCACATCTAGTAGAGTTTTGTTCATAATGTGAAGCGCGCCACATTATGAATGGAAGGCTAGTGGTTGCTCGTAAAAGTTTCAGTTCTTCATTCATCTTATCCTACCTAACAACTTTGTATATGGTGTCATTCCATTGTTTCACTTATGTCTTGGTCCCTTGAGGGTGACTTTATGAAGATTGGGTTGAGGGAGAGAAAAAATGAGATGTGACTTGTTGGATGAGGTGTGAAATATGTTTTTGATGACCTTAGGTTGGCTTAGTTACCTTTTGAAGGGTAGTTAAGTTTGAAAATAATGGTAAGGTATAATGTGAGAAAAGTGAAGGAGTGGTTGTGGAGATGGTTTGAAGTTTTTAAAGACCTAACCATAGAAAGGAAGGTGATGAGATTTGAAAGAGTAAAGTTCGTTCTCTTAGTAAGGGAGATTAGTGGTTAGATGATGAGACCTTTTATAGGCTTTAGTCTTCATGAGATAGACTTTGTGCAAAATTCCACAACATGTACTTGTCTGGCGAAGAGTCTATTAGGTTTTAAGAATAAGTATTAGGTACATAGGCATCCTAATGCCCAATATTGTGAAATATAGGGCAGATTATAGAATATTGGAATAAGAGTGTTAGCCAATTTTTATTTATACACAAAGATTTAAAATGTAATCCAATGTTGTTTCAGAATTATACATTCAATGAAGACGTTAAGCTAAAACAATTAATTCTCAACTTAACACATGTACTAGGTAATTGTCAAGCCTAGATACCATAGCACATTACCACGTAAAATTATCAAGTAGATTAAGTAGTGCCCAATGACGTAGTGAGGATACTTGCGAGTATAAGTAAACATTCCAAATGAACCTTCCAAAATAGTTATTTAGGGAAGAACACGCAACAAATGTGCAAGCACGTGTGCGACCAACCAAGAGGCAAGCTAATCGATTCGGTTAGAGCAGTTGGGGAGAGGTGCACATCTGGTCAGTCCATGTGGGGCACAGATCCCTAACCAGTCCTAGACTCTAACTATCTAACTAACTAACCTAGGACAAACCAAAAATAACTAACTAAGGGACCCGACAACCTAATACCTAAGCGGATGACATTAAGACAAGTAACTAACTAAGAATCATCCAAGTACCTAACCTACGATAGTCCAAAGTGTTGGTTATGGTCCTAACAAATTTAGGGGTTCTTTAATAACTACCCTAGGTAAATTAATTAATGAATTTAGCAACTTAATTAATTAAAAAATCATGGTAAAAGCTGAAATTGGCTAAGTCAAAATACTCTCCTTAGACAAATGCATTTTGGGTATTTAACTTATTAAAAAGACCCATTTAAGTGGACGATCTTTTTGAACCACTATATATGTATTTTAGGTCAGTTTTAGATACTAATTACACGTCCCATATAAGACCAGACAAAATTCTCTCATCTCTAATGAAATATACTCTTTTCAAAAACTCCATTAAAGAACAACGAAAGCTTAAGGAAGAAAGCGAAGGTTTCGAAGTTTCCAATCAGAATTTCGTGGATTATTTGTCTATAAGATATGGTTTTCATACCTGAAACTCTTTTCTTCAAGGTTCGAAGCTTCAAAAATATTTCACAAGTCTTTCTCAAAAGATGGATTCCTAACTTATAATCTAGCCATGGGTTCTTTCATAAAAGGTTTTAAATCATCATTTTAGAACTGAATTTATGTGAATGAAATGTTTTAAATGTATAATTCTTATGAACCCATGAAAGCCATGAAAATTCCTATTTTTACTATTTTATGGGTTGAGTAATCATTTCTCTATACTTATAAATTAATGAGTAGTTTCTTATAGGCTTTCGAATAATGTAGGAATTGTATTCAATTGATATCTAATTGGTCTTATATTTTTTAATATATATATTGAATTGACCTAGTTTTATCGAGTATTATCATATATACTTTGAATTGATATTCATGGCCATGGGCAAGGGCCTTATGGAATTGAATTGGATGATCTATACATCGATCCACGTGGTGAGAATGGATGGGTGGTACGTTGCCCTAATTCTATTTATTTTATGTAAATTAGACTTTAATTATTGTGTAATTGATTATGTGAAGTATGATCATATTTCTCTACATGTGATTAATTAAAAGTATGTGTTCTTCTATGGATGTATTAGATAATCATGTTGGACTATGACTGTGTTTATACGTGTAGTCTTAAAATCGATATACGATTATTCCTACTTGACTATATGAGTATATGATGGTTATATTGATGATATTATAGTAATGTATAGGATGACATAAAGATGATAAGGGTCATTCCTATGTGTTTCAACGAATGATATGTTATATGTGCTAATATGAATTAATAATGTGTCTTCTTTTGAAAAATTTATGTCCCTTACTTGATACATGTATATGATGAATATGAACATCATGACCTAGTGGGATTATGAACCTTTGTCCTGTATGTGCATGGAGGAATGTTTAATGGAATTCTGGATCGGTAGACCTAAGATGGTGCCCTTCTAAGCATGATTAATACATGGAATCTTCTACATAGAAAGAAGGTTAATAATGAGCTATCCATAGAGACCATTGCGTAGCGGCCCTAGTGGACCCATCTTTAGTAGGTGCATTATGACTAGGCAATGAGTAAGAGATGCTACCTTTTCATATGTCCCTTATTTTTAACTTACTCTATTAGAACAAATACTACAACCTAGAAGAAGACTAGAGTACAATATACGTCTACTCGATAATGACACTAATGTACATAAAAGACATTGATATTCCTTAACCATGTGCCTAAAGGGGCTTTGTCCTAGTACTACCGTTGGCAAGAAGAAAGCCCTCCATCAGAGTAGGGTGGACTCCAGATTCTTTTTCTAACTAGAATGACCTATGTAAGACATTCCCTAGAATCACCATATGGTCTACAAACTAGTGTTGGATAAGTTCTAGGAAGTTTAGATAATGAAATGTGACATTATCTAGACAATGCACGACTAGACTTAGAAGATGTTTGCATGTGAGAACCTCGGTCTTTCTAAGATCATTATGTGAAGTCTATAATGACTAAAATGTATTCTGGTTGACTTAATGAACGATCATGACTTTAGGTAACCTATGAGGATTAGAATATGCTTTATCTGGGGTAGCTTTGAGGGTTTCTTAAGTAAGCTTGAACAGGGTGTATGGGCAGTCTCTTCTTGTCCTACATAGGTGAATCTTAAAGTAACCTTAGGTGGGGAGTTAATGAAAGGGAAAAGTGAACGATCTTATCTTAGGGTAATCTTTGGTGAGAGGAATGCAAGCTAAAAGAGGTTACTGTAATGTAGAATTTAGTTTACTATAATGTTCTTCTATATTTGATAAAACACTTTTGTGATATCTTGTATATTTCAAAGGTGTTAAATTTTGTTCTTATACTTATACTATGATGTTTTAATCAAAATGAGCATGTTTTATATGAATGTGCATTTCTCATGATTTTATGCATTACGCCATACTTAGTACAAGTGCTTGTTCTAATTACATACATTTTGTCTATCTCTAAAGGTGTAGGTGGCATTGAAATGAGTCTCCAAATTGAATTTTTGATTAGTGTTTATTCAAGCAAAGATTTTAGCATGTCTTCATATGATCCGAGGGAATCTTGATGTTTAGCTTTCCATATTGAAAGTATTCTAATAGACATAGATATTTTAATTATTCATATATTTAAGATTGTGACTTTGAGACTTAGTCTTTCATTATGTTTTTCTATAAGGAGATATTATAAAAGATTTTTATTTTGTATGAAAAGTTTTAATTCCACAGTAAATTTCATACATGTATGAAATTTATGGTTCGAAAGACCTCCGAGAGGACGACGACGCCGTTCCACAATTCGAGAATGCCCTAACTGCTATGGGGTGCTCTCTGGTCGTGACAAAACTTGGTATCAGAGCATAGTATTATGAAGTAGTCTTAGGAATTAAAAGGTCTCAAAAAGCCACGTCTAGTAGAGTCTTGACCATCAGTGTGAGTCGCGACACATCTATAGGTGAGTGGCTATAGGACGATAGTGTTTCCTTTCTTTTCAACTCCTATGTCATGTCGTAGGGTAAAAAGTTATAAGTACTATTTTCTTATGGTTTTCCTTGTGTTTCTAGCAAGATGAATACGAGGAGGAAACCGGCTAGGAGGGTTGAACAGAATGATGTGAATGAGGGAATTCTTTCTCATGAAGGAAATTTTCCATAAGTTGAGTAAGTTCCTCAAGGCATTCAAGATGCTCAAGATGATAAACTACCTATTTTGGAACTAGGTAAATGAGGTTCCGGTGGTTCCCTCATAAATGTCTAATGGGAATATTATAGAGGCACTCCTTACCCTAGCCCGATCTATGACAATCAAGTTAATATAGACATTGGGCATGGGGTGAATGCTATAAGGAGTACCATGACCTCTAGATTGAAGGACTTTGTGAGGATGAATTATCCTACCATCTTTGGTTCTAATGTGGGAGAATACCTCCAAGCTTTCTTGGTTGAGGTGTATAAGATAGTGCATACAATAGGAGTGACTTCTAGGTAGAAAGCGGAGTTAGCTTCGTGTCAATTAAAAAATATTGCTCTAGTATGGTTTACCCAATGAAAGGAGAGTAGACCAGTTGAATCAGGTCCTTTAGAGTGGGAACAGTTTAAGGAAGCATTCTTAGAAAGTTACTTTCCCCGTGAGAAGAGGGAGGTTATTATTAAGGAATTTATAAACCTTAGGAAAGGTAGGATGAGTGTTAAATAATCTTCCTTGAAATTTATCCTATTTTCCAAGTATGCTCCATCCTTCGTGTCTAACCCTATGGATGAGATGATTAGGTTTTTGATCGTTGTTTCTGATATGGTTAAGGAAGAATATCGTAAAACAATGATATATGGTGACATGACTCAATCTAGACTTATGGTGTAAGCTCAATTCATTGGAAAGTTCAAACTTGGGAGGAGAAGTGAAGATGCTAAGAGGGGAAGAACTGACGAGCAAGTTAAACATAAGTTTAAGAAGATGGATCCAAATCAAGGCGGTTGTAGTGATCATAAGGTTAACCATAGGAGACGTGGTGGTTCCTAAATGGTTAAGCCTACTTGTGCTACTTGTGAGAAGAAGCAATTTGGGAAGTGTATAGCCGGTACTAGTAGGTGCTTTGGTTGTGGGAAGGATGATCAGAAGGTGAGAGATTATCCTACCATCGCGGCTAGAGGATGAGAAGCCAAGCAAGTTTGTCCTAATGTTTCGGATTGTGGTGATCCAAAGAGGAATTGATTTTACGTTATCCGAGCCAAATGAACAAAGTCAGATGAAGAAAATGATGATGCCGGTAAGTTATAGTTTTCTCTCTTTAGTTATATGAGTTCCTTCTAATAGGGGTAGTATGGTGAGTAGTCAGGTTGTAGAATGTTGTTTCATCTCTTCTTTTCAATTTTAAGCTTCAGAGGTAGAATGTCAAAGTAGCATGTTGCATGTTTTATAATGTTTAGTAGTCTAGTTGAAATTGAAATTTATTGATTACTTGCATTGTGAATTTCATGAAGTAATAATTGTTTTAAAGTTAGTTTATATGGTTTTATTTCTTGAATTATTACGCTTCCATCATAAATTTCTTAGAGTTGCATGTTGGAAGAACTCACCCTCCCACCATGTTTCACTGTAATGAACTTTGTGGGTTTACGGTAAAGGTTTTTGAAAAATTTTGTTAAGTGTTCTTTCATGAAAAATTATCATACGTGTATATAACTGATATATATTGGAGCCTTCTTATGACGTTGGAAGGAGAAAAAATTCCACACTATGTTTATGAATATATAGCTCTTTATGAAGTGTGTTCATTAATTGATTGGTAGTGTCTCTGATAAGTTATGTGGCTCGCTGTGCTGCTAGATTGTGTTTATTTCTTACCGCCAAAAGATTTTAGTGTCATTCGGGGATGAATATCCCTAGGGGGGGGATAATGTAACATTCCATAAATGTACTTGTCTAGTGAAGAATCTATTCGCTTTTAAGAATACGTATTGGATACATAGGCATCCCAATGCCCAATATTGAGAAATATTGAGCATATTATAGCATATTGGCTTATGGGGGTTAGTTAATTTATCGTGTCTCCCAATTAGTTAAAATATAATCCAGATTGGTTAGACAATGTACTGAAAGAAGACTCCCTAAGCGAAAACTGATTGATTCTCAATCCTTAACCCCTTAGTACTTGCATCAGCTTATAAAGCCAGGTACCTAGCACATTGACCACTTCAAATGATCATGTAATAAGCAAGTTCTCAAGGGACATAGTGGAGGATTCTTTAGACAATAAGTAAACATTCCAACTGAGCCTCCCAAAAATCGTTAGTTAGTAAAGTCACTCAATACACATGTTCAGTACATGTTGAACGTCAAGACACGTTAAAACTGATTTGGTAAGAGTAGTTGGTGGCTACAGGCGTGCGTCTATGTCCGCCCACGTGGGGCCAACTCCATAAACCTTTCGTACAATCTACCTAACTGACCTAGCTAACTAATAAACCTAGGGAAAAACCAAAAAATACCTAAACTATGGACCCCGACAACGCTAAGACCTAACCGGGTGACATTTACAATATACCTATCTAAGAAACCATACCTACCTGGATGGTCCAAAAGTGTTTGGTTATGATCCTAACAACTAGGATACTTTAGGTAAAATATCCTAGGTAACTTTAATTAATTAAACTTAGCACAATTGAATATTAATATACCACAATCATGTCAACCGGAAATTCTGCTAAATAAAAATACTCTCCGAATTGTAGTCAATTTAGGAGGGGCATTTTGGGTATTTAACCTATTAAAAAGACCCATTTAAGTGGAGGTTCTTTTTGAACGAATATATATGTATTTTAGGTCAGTTTTATACCACTTTACACGTCCCAAATCAGACCAAAAAAAAATTCTCTCATCTATCAAGAAATACACGCTTTTCAAAAACTCCATTAATGAACAAGAAAAATTCAAGGAAGAAAGTGAAGGTTTCGATATTTCCAATCATATTTTAGTTGATTCTTCATCTATATTGTAAGGTTTTCATTCTTTAAACTCCTTTCTTCAAGGAACCAAGATTCAAAAAGATTTTACAAGACTTTCTCAAAAGATGGATTTCTAAATTATAATCTAGCCAAGTGTTCTTCCATAAAAGGTTTTAAATCAACGTTTTAGAATTGAATTGATGTTAATGCAATTTTTTTGAAGATATAATTCTTATGAACCCATTAAAGCTATTTAAATTCCCATTTTGACTATTTTTGTGGGTTGAGTGATCATGTCCCTATACTTTTAAATTAATGAGTACTTTCTTATAGCTTTCTAATAATGTAAGTATTATATTTAATTGATGTATAATTTGTCTTAGATTATTTAATATATATTGAATTGACCTAGTTTCCTCTAGTTTTATGACTTATACTTTTAATTGATATTCATGGCCATGGGTAAGGGCCTTATGGTATTGAATTGGATGATCTAGACATGTATCCAAGTGGTGAGAATGATTTGGTGGTACGTTGCCCTAATTCCCTTTATCTTATGTTAATTCAACTTCAATTATTATATAATTTAATATGTCAAGTATGATCATATCTTTCTATATGTGATTAATTGAAAGTATGTGTTCTTCTATTGATATTAGGTGATCACATTGGACTATGACTATGTGTTTATGTATGTAGTCTTAAAACCGATATTTGATTATTACTATTTGACCATATGAGTATATGGTGGTTATGTTGATGATGTTATAGAAAAGTATAGGATTACATAAAGATGATAAGGTTCATTCCTAAGTGTTTCAAAGAATGATATTCTATGTGTACTAATATGAATCTAATCTGTGGCGTGTTGTTGGTAGATGTATGTCCCTTTTTTTTGTTTTCTTGTTTTTTCTTACACCTTTTTGTGTTGTTTTGTTTACATATACTGTAGAATGATGAATATTAACATCTTGTCCTAGTAGGCTTATGCACCTTTGTCATGTATGTTTATGGAAAAATATTTAATGAAACTCTAGGATCAGTAGACCTAAGATGGTGCCCTTTCTAAGAATGATTAATACGTGGAATCTTCTATATATAAACAAGTTTAAGAATGTGCAATCCTTATAGACCATTTAATGACAGACCTAGTGGATCCATCTTTGGTAGGTGCATTATGACTAAGTAATGACTAAGAGATAGTACCTTTTCATATTTCCCTTATTTTAAACTTATGCTATAGAACAAAGGCTGGAACCGAGTAAATGTGTTATGGTTTGTGGCTATATTTAAGAGGAGACTAGAGTACAATGTACCTCTACTCGAGAATGAGACTCTATTATATAAAATACCTTGATATTCCTTAACCATATTCCTACATGGCATGTGTCCTAGTTCTACCCTTCGCAAGTAGAACACCATCCATTGAACTAGGGTAGACTCTGCATTCCATGCCTAAGTTGTAGGGAAATACCACACAAATCGGATAAGAGGCACCTGCCTGCTCCGACAGAAAGTCAGACTTAAAAAAATACTCGGAGTTGGACGTCGGAAGACGAGAGTGCAAGTGCCGGTAGGCGGCGGCGAAAATGGTCTAAATGTCGGTTATTTCCTTTTCATAATGTGGGGAATACATACTAGTGTTTGATAAGTTCTAGGGAAGTTAAGGTCGTGGAAATTAACAATATCGAGACATTGCCCATGACTTAACTTTTAAGATCTTAGGATGTGAGTCCCTAGGTCTTTCCAAGTCCATTATGTGAAGTGTATAATGAATAAAATGTCTTCTAATTGACTCAATCAAGAATCACAAATTTAGCTAACGTATGAGGTTTAGAATGTGTTCTATCTAGGGTTGCTTTGAGGGTTGCATACGTAAGCTGAAGAGGGTGCATGGGCGTTCTCTTCTTGTCCTACTTGGTGAATCTTAGAGTAATCTTAGGTAGGGAGTTAATGAAAGGAAAAAGGGTACACGATTTTTATCTAGGATACACCTTAGGTGCAATAAAATTCAAGCTAAAAGAGTTTACTACTGTAAGTTTGAATTTTTTTCTTTTTATTGTTCTTTTTTTTGCAAAATACTTATGCAAGATCTTGTATCTTTGTCTAAGATTTACAAATTGTGCTTATACTTATCCTATATTTTTTTAATAAAAAGAGAAAGTTTTTATACGAATGTCATTCTCGTCCCGATTTTTATATTGATGCCATACTTAGTACAAGTTGTTTGTAACTAATAATTCCATACCTTTTGCTATCTCTAAACGTGTAGTTGAGTTTAAGGAGACTCCAAGGTTGAAGTCTTGATAAGTGGTTCATTCAAGTAAAGTTGGTATTTCTTCACTACTATCCGAGGGCTCTTGAAATGTTAGTGTGGTTTTTTTGTGTTTTTTTGTTTCTTTATGAAAGTATTGTAATAGACCTTTAATATTTTCCTTATTCATATGTTTGAAAATGGTGATTTTGGAGACTTAGTCTTTCATTACTTTTTCTATAAAGAGATATATAAAGTCATATTATGCTTAGGAAATTTTAATTCTAACATCTCTACACTACTTTTCGTACATGTATGCAATGAAATTGTATGAATCTGCTTTTTTTTATCTTAGAACCTTCGAGAGGTCGACGCCGCCGTTAATCGATTCGAGAAAGCATTAACTTCTAGGGTACTCTAAGGATCGTGGGACAAAACTTGGTATCGACAGAAAACCGGGTCTAAAGGAACTCGTCAGACAGCCAAATCGTAAATAGAGAGCAGAGAGTGGGGGGGCTTGAAGGTGTAGGGTAGTGGGATTTAAGGAGAAACAGCATAAGTTATGAATAGTTGTTTGTAATCAAAAAGTGCTCAAAGCACTTATAGTAGATTCTTGACCATTAGTTGTGCGTCACGAACTTATGGAAAGGGGCTATAGGCTGATATAGTTCCCTTATTTTCTAACTCCGTATGTCGTGTGGTATGAGACTAAAAAGTTAGAAGTGTTATTTCAATTATGTTTTCCTTGTGTTTCTAGGCAGACGAATACGAAGGAGACACCATCCCGAGTGTTTAAGAGATGATTTTAACGAGGGTTCCTCGCCCAAAGTGACATGTTCCATAGTTGACAGTTTCCTCAAAGGTGTTCAAGTGGTCAGATGATCAAGAACCTATGTGGAAGAGTATGAGGTCCGTGGTTCCTGAATAAATGGATAATGGGTAGACTAGAAAATATCTCCTTCCCCTAGCCTGAGCTAGACAACTCCAAGTGAATAGAGACCATCGGGGCGGCTAGGTTGAATGCTATGGAGATTAGCTAAATTTGGACATCTAGAAATGAGGGACTTCGTGAGGATTATTCTCTCCGACCTTTCTTAGGTTCTAAAGTGGGAGTAAGATCCAATTCTTCTTGGATGAGGTGTATATAGATAGTGCATGCCATGGGAGTGACTTCTATGAAGTAAGCATATTAGTTTCGTTCAATTAAAAGATGTTGCTCAAGTATGGTTTACTTAATGGAAGTATAGTACACCGGTTGAATTAGGTACCTTAGATTCGGAAGATTTTAAGGAAGAATTTTTAGAAAAGTACTTTCCCTGTGAGAATAGACACGTTAAGATTGAAAAATTTATAAACCTTATGCAAGGTAGGATGTGTGTTGACGGGTATTCCTTGAACTTTATCCTATTGTCCAAGTATGCTTCATCCTTGGTGTCTAACCCTAGGGATGAGATGAGTAGGTTTTTGACCGATGTTTCTGATATAGTTAAGGAAAAATGTCGTACAACCATGCTCCATGGTAACATGATTGTATCTAGACTCATGGTGTACGCTCAATCCATTAAAAAGTCTAAACTAGGGAGGGGAAGTAGAAATGCTAATAGGGGAAGAACTGATGAGAAAGTTCAACATTAGTTTAAGAAGAGGGCTCCAAATCAAGAAGGTTCTAGTGGTCCTAAGGTGAAAAATTAGAGAGGTAGTGGGCCGCAACTGGTTAAGACAACTTGTTCTACTTGTGAGAAGAAGAACTTTGGGAAGTTTCTAACAAGTACTAGTGGGTGCTTTGGATGTGTGAAGGATGATGAAAAGGTGATAGATTTTCCTACTATTGCGGCTAGAGGGTGAGAAGCCAATAAAGTTCCTCAAATGTTCGGATGTGTTGTTTCCAAAGAGGATCCCTCTCTCTAACAAAGCCAAATGGAACAAGCCGATGATGATGCTTATTCGGTAAGTTTATAGTTTTCTCTCTTTAGTTATATGTTCGTCTAAGTTGGGGGAGATAGTGGTAGTCGTGTGTAGATTTTGTCTCATATATTTTAGTCAATTCCAAGCTAGAGTAGATAGAATGTGATATTAGCATGTTGCATATTGGATTATGTTTTAGGTGTCTAGTGGTGAAAACTTAATTATTGAATTCCTTGAATTGGTGCATTTCATGACGTTCTGATGAGATGGTTTTAAGTGAGTTTAAATGGTTGATCTCTTTTATTGTCATGCGTCATCAATAATTTCTTAAGATGCATTGTTTGGAAAATTGACTCCTGTTTTCACTAAAAAATAAATGGGGCGCTTACTGTAAAGGTTTAAAAAAAGTTTGTTAGAGTTCTTTCAATTAAAAATGGATCATGATGGGCATATAACTGATGTATATTTAAAAAAGGCCCCCTTTTTTATTATGAGAATAAATGGATTTCTCCTCACTAATTATTAGTAATATATAGCTTTTATGATTGTGCATCATTACTTGAGTGCTAAGTGTATTATGTTATTTGCTTGTTTGTGCTGCTAGTATTTAGTTTTGTATTTCCTACCCTCCAAAACATTTTAGTGTCATTCGGGAATAAATATTCCTTAGGGGGGGGGGGTAATTTAACATTCAAGAAAATGTACCTGTCTATTGAAGATTCTATTCGATTTTAAGAATATATATTGGATACATAGGAATCCCAAGGCCAAATATTGAGAAAGATTGAGCATATTATAGAATATTGGCTTATGGGTGTTAGCCAATTTCTATGTATACATAAGTTTTTTAAAATAAATCAAGTTGTTTATTATTGTACGTCATGAAGATCCCTAAGCTAAATGATTCATTGTCAACTTAACACATTACTACTAGGATCCACATGTCAAGCCTAGGTACCCATAGCACATGAACCACTTAAAATGATCATTTGATTAAGCATTTTAGAAGAACTAGTGAGGATACTTTTGGAGAAAAAGTAAAATTACCAACGACCTTCATATAGTTAGTAGGAACGTACCGGAATCACATTTGCAAGAACATATGCAAGCAAGAACATGTGCAACCGGCCAAGAGACAAACTAACCGATTTGGTTAAAGCGGTTGGGGACAGGCGTGTGTCCGGGTCAGACCACGTAGGGCAAATCTCCCTAACAAGTTTGAGACTCTAACTTACTGACCTAGTTAAATAACTAGCCTAGGAAAACCAAAAATAACTAACTAAGTGACCCGACAACCTAAGACCTAGCCGGGTGACATTAAGACAACTAAATAACTAAGAAACATCCTAGTACCTAACCTAGGATGGTCCAAAGGTTTTTTATGGTCCTAACGACGTAGGGGTACTTTAGTAATTACTATAGGTAACTTATATAACAAAACTTATTTCAACAACTTAATTAATTCAAAAATCATGGTAAAACCTGAAATTGTCTAAGTCAAAATACCTCTAATTAGTAGTTCAATTTAGTAGGGGGAGTTTTTGGTATTAACGGTTTAAAAAGACCCATTATATAGTTGTGGGATATTTTAGAACGGACTATATAAGAATTTAGGTAACAATTTGAGACCACTTTTTTACACGTCCCAGATCAATACCACACAAAAATTCTCTCATCTTTCAAGAAACGCCCTCTTTTAAAAAACTCCATTAAAGAACAAGAAAAGCTTAATGAAGAAAGCGAAGGTTTCAATGTTTCCAATCAGATTTTCGTGTATTCTTCATCTATAAAGTATGGTTTTAATCCTTGAAACTCTTTTTCTCAAGGAGTCAAGATTCAAAAATATTTTATTATAGAGTTTCTTAAAATATATAATTTCTTCTAACTATAAATCTAACCAGTGGTTCTAAAGCATAAAAGGTTGTAAATAAACGTTTTAGAATTGAATTGATGTTAATGCTATTTTAAATCTATAATTCTTTTTGACCCATGAAATCCATACAAATTCCTATTTTGACTATTTTATGGGTTTAGTGATCATGTCTCTATACTTATAAATTAATGAGTAGTTTCTTATGGGCTTTCTAATAATGTAAGAAATGTATTCAATTGGTGTATAATTGATCTTAGATTGTTAAATATGTATTGAATTGACCTAATTTCATCTAGTAATTGAATGATTATAAAGCGTTTTAATTGATAGTCCATGGCCATGGAAGTAAGGGTCCTTATGGTATTGAAATTATATATCTTATACATGGATTCAAAGTGGTGACGAATGAATTGTTGGTACTCTGCCACAAATCTCTGATATTTTATTTAATTAGACCTTAAAATAATTGTGTCTTTGTTCTGTGAGCGTGATCATATATTGTACATGTTTATTTATTGAAAGGATCGTGTTCTTTTGTGGATATAGGTGATTACGTTTACGATGAATATGTGTTTAGATGTGTAGTCTTAAATCGATGTATTGATTATTCTTACTATTTATTCATGGTATATGATGGTTATATTGAGTTGGATGTTATAGTAATGTATAGGATGACATAAGATGATAATGGTCAGTCCTAAGGTTTAAAAGAATGATATGCTATATGTTCTTAATATGAAAATATGTGTGTCTTCTTTCAGTAGTTTATTTTCCTACACTTGATACATGTATAGATGAATAATGAACATCTTGACATAGAAGCTTATGCAACTCTCTTGTATGTGTAGGAGAATGTTTAAATGAAAGTCTAGGGATCGTAGACCTAAAATGGGCCATCTGCAGCATTAATATACATGGAATCTTCTATATAGAAAAAAGGTTGAGAATGAGCTATCCTTCTAGATCATTGCGTGGCAGTCCTAGTGGAACCATCTTTGGTAGGTGCATTATGAGTAGATAAATGACTAAGAGATGGTACCTTTTCATGTGTCCCTTATTTTTAACATACTCTATGAGAACAAAGGCTACAATCGAGTGAATATCTTATGGTTTGTGGCTCTACTTAAGGAGACTAGAGTACAATGTACCTCTACTCGAGAATTTGTTTAGAGTACATAAAAGACCTTGATATTCCTTAACCATGTGCCTACAAGCGATGTGTCCTAGTTCTACCCTTGGCAAGTAGAAAACCCTCCATCGGACTAGGGTAGACTCCGAATTCCCGCCTAGCTATTATGGTCTATGTCGCTTATTGGATATTTTCATCATGTGGGACACATACTAGTGTTGTATACGTTCTAGGAAGTTTAGGTAGTGGAATGTGAAGCTATTTAGACATTGCACGACTTGACTTTGAAGATGTTAGCATGAGAATCCCTAGGTCTTTCGAAGTCCATTATGTGAAGTATATAGGGAATACAATGTATTCTAATTGACTTAAATTAACAATCATGAATTAACTAAGTATAAGATAGATGTGCTCAATCTAGGGTTAGCTTCTAGGGTGGCTTAGTAAGCTTTGTAGGGGTGTATGGTAGTTCTCCTTCTCTTGTCCTACTTAGGGTGAATCTTAGTAGTCACCTTAATTGGGCGTTAATTAAAGAAAAAAAGGGACGATCTAGGGTCGTTGTTGGATAACATTTTGTGATGAAATGCAACTAAAATTATAAAATTTTACGTTGTGAATTTATTCATTGGTGGATGGTGGTTGTGTGTTTTTGCTGTTCGTTTATTTGATAAATACTTATTTTGCGATCTTTTATTGTTTCTAAGGATTGCGTGTTCTTATACTTATAGTATGATGTTTTAACCAAAAGAACATTTTTATACGAATGTCCATTTCTCATGTTTTAATGCATTACGTCCTACTTAGAACAAGTGTTTGTACTAATTCTATACATTTTATCTATCTCTAAAGGTGTAGGTGGCATTTGAAAGGAGTCTTCAAGTTGAAGCGTGAATAAGTGTTCATTTCAGCACAGAGTTGGTATGTTCCAATTCGAGATTGAGGCAATCTTGATATTTATTTTTCCTTAATAAATGTATTGTAATACAGTTAGCTATTTTCCATATTCATATGTTTAAGATGGTGACTTTGAGACTCAGTCTTCCGTTACATTTTTTTCTAAAGATATATTATAACGTATTTTTATTTCTTATGAAAAGTTTTAATTCCACACTTCTTTTCATGACATGTTCAATGACGGTACGAAGGTCTTTGTTTTTGGACCACCGAGAGGTCACGACGCCATGAAACGATTCGAGAATGCCCTAACATATTGTGGATACTCAAGGGTCGTGATACTTTAAGGTGATTAACATGTTATTATTTCAGTGCCCCTTTGTTTGATGATTTCATCGTAGTGGTGTTAGTTTACCTTTAGAATGGGTTCTCTAAGTGTGTGGAGTAAAAAAACAAAATTGTGAAAGTATGGTTGTTTGGGAGTGAGGTACCCTTAATTTTTCATTAGGTGTTTATTCAAGCCTAAAACAAAGAGTTCTTAGTAACTTTTTAATGTAGGAGTCTTTGTGACAATTAAGTTCCAAATGTTCTCCTTATGTTATGCATGTTTTGGTTGAATTTTTGTTGAATGAAAAAATAAGAGTTTTCATGCATTATATCTTCCTCATGGTTGATGTGCATCTACTGTAGGTTGCTAGTTATTTTATGAAGAATAATAGTGATAATGTCTATGATTATATGACATTGATTAGGTGAACATTTTTAAGGAATTTTTTATGTCTTGCATTGTTGGATTCTGAAGAATGTTCAGTGTAAAGCTGCATGGGATTTCTGTTCACTGTGAGGTTTTGTGAAATTTTTTCTAATTTATTCTTTAGTTTAAATTGTTGTATAATGGTTAAACTGATATATATGAGCATGATATTGAATATAAATTAGTTTTTGTTATTTTGAATGAAGGATATGAGTCTTATGGCATAATGAGCTGTAGAATATATTCTAGATTCTTGTTGTCTTGTGATTCTGTAAATTATATAAAATTGATGTTTCTCCTTGATTTTTTGTTGTATAATATGTTGTATGGTATTTTTATGAGTTGTTAGGTTGGGTCTCTAGTGTTGGAAGTGTTCGGAGAGTGACAAGTGTCGTTCTAGGACGAATGTTATCCTATTGGGGAGAATATAACACCTCCAAAAACGATTTAGGTGAAGCTAGAGCCTAAAATAGTTGTAATGATGTTCTAAGGTCCTAAAATGGTCTATAATAATGTATTGGGTCAGTGTCTAGAGTTTTAGGTGAGTTGGAAGTGAAACGTCTAGGGACAACCAAGGTGTTTGACACAATGAGGTCCTTATGTGAGTTATTATGTTGTTTATAGGCGGTGTGTCAAGTTTCGTGAAGGTTGGAGGTAAAACGTCCAAGAATGTCCCTGACGTTTGAAAGGTTTGCCTTGAAAGGACCTTGAGTGTTTATGCATGTTTCGTCGAGTTTTACGTGTTTGTTTTTGTTTTAATTAACATAGTAGGTGCTAAAATCATATATCGACATATTTGAATTGATGTTCATGGCCATGGGTTAGGGTCTTATGGTATTGAATTGGATGGTTTAACATTGGATTGAAATGTTGAGGATGGAGTGGTTGTATGCTACCCTAATTTCCTTTTATATTATGTTAATAAGATTTCAATTATGTTGTGATTGGTATGGTCCAGTATGTTTTTTTTCATATGTGAATTGATGTGTCATTGTCGACGCTACTTTAGGTATTATGATGATCATGGTCTTGTTGGAACAACTTGAAGTATTACGATGATTTGTGTAGTTGATTTATGTAATGTATGAGCATATCTACCTACATGTGAAGTAATGTGAAAGCGTATGTTCTATCTATGTATGTTAGGAGATCATGTAGAATATGACTATATGTTTATATGTGTAGTCTTAGGGTTGATGCATGATTGTTCCTCTACTTAACTATATGAGTCTACGATGGTTATATTGATTATGATATGGTAGTCTATAGGATGACTTATGATGATAATGGTTATTACTATGTGAGTTTAGAAAGACATGTAATATTTATTAAAGTGAAGCATGTTGAGTCTTGTGTTTGTTGACTCGTGTCCCTTATTTGATGCATGTATGAATTTGAATATGATGTCACAACCCAGATTCGTGAATCCGGATTGCAATCAGCATGGTTAACCTCTCAGATGTTGCAGACAAGCCTCTTTCTTCAGTCATCACATTCATCTAGTTAAATATGCAGAAAATTTAAAACTTTTTAAACTAATTTAGTATACATAGACTTGATATACTTCTTACGTAGATACATCATTAAGATCAAGGTAAAGGACAACCATCTATAATAAAACATCAGTTTGAAACAAAAGATAAATATATCATACTTAAGTTTGAATCTCTAGGGACAATATCCACTATCTATGTATATTACTAGGCTAGAATAAAATTGTAGCATCCTCGAAATCAAGAGGACCTCTCAAATGTTCTGGAGAATGCTGATGTCCAAACCGCTGCATTGAGTCTTGAATCTTCTCCCTGACCTGCACCTAAAAAAATAGTAAATTTTATAGGGTTAGTACACCACTTGTACTAAGTATGGGTGTATGAATACATCTAGATCCTAAATCATTAGTTGTGAATTGTGGAATGAATATGATGTTTTTTAATGCATTAAAAGCACACAAATCATTTTCTATATGATTACAAGACATTAGTATCATCAATATAATTTTAGAACAACGCGGGCGAAGATTTGAGATTTGGATCCTCTTGAACCCGAGAGCTCCTCTTTGTATACTTTTTTCAGTCTTTTTATTATTGTTGTTGTGTAGTTCAATAATTCCTTTGGTCCTATATTTTGCTTACAAGTGAAATGGTTCATTGTAATCCCATACCCACAATGAATCAAGTATGTAATTCAAGATATTAAGGAAATGATCTAACTACAATTTGGGGAATGAAATCGTTTAACCTTTAGTGACTATTCCTCTTAATGTATTATTGTCCTAATATAAGAAGTCATTATAAGATAATGTTATTTGGATAAGATCCTTTGCAAATATATAAAGTCATTATAAGCCAATTTATTTGTCTTAATCATTTTTTATAAAATAAAGGTTTATTATTAGCTATGCCCTTTTGTTATTGTAAACATCATTGGATATGATTTTACTAACCTTACAACAAATCATTCATTACATAAAGTATTCAATAATACTTCATAAGCCAGTCTCATTTGGATATGCCACTGATTTCATCATTTTAATGTTATGGAAGTTATGAATTTTTGAGTTGCTATTATGTCTCTACTACCTTTTATTGGCATCATATAAGAAGTCATTATAAGGCAATTTTATTTGGCTTTGCCCATTATTTCCTGAAACTTCATTATTATTCATACTGGCAATTGACATTCCTAAGCTCTTACTTTCATAGCTCACTTTTAACATACGTCTCATCATTCTTTATTTATTTCTTAGAGACATCTTTAGATGTAAGATCATGCGAGCTAACATGAAATACAGTGTCTTCCACACACTAAAAATAGGTGATTCACCCATTAAAATAAATCTATATCATGTGAGCTACTCAAGAATTCTAGTGTCTTTCCCACATCAAAAATGGGTGATTCCCGGCTAAGGCGAATCCATATCAAGTGTTCACTCCAAACTGAAAAGGAGTGGCTCACTTCTATATTTAACCAAGAACATATTTTGAACATTAACCAACATATATAATGTGATCTAAACATGAGATCTAGTGTCTACCCCACACCGAAAATAGGTGATCTCACTGGCCAAGGTGAGATCGAAACATACCTAGCTCTCTTAGGTGGAAACCACATGCTAGTTCCTTTGTTGGCTATACATAGTTTGAAGACTAGATACGTAAAGAGAATAATTATCCACCTCGGTCGTAGCCTCGTCTCATGAGACTTACACGTGCAAGCACATGCTCATAACCAATCTACCGATTCTTTGCTAACATTCATTATCTTCTTATTTTTTAGAATTGACTCAAACATTGTGGAATCTTCCTTCTAGATTGAGATTTACTTACTCTATTGATTACTTGTAATCCTTTTCATTACATTGATGAAATGTGAATAGTTCTTACATAACATCATTGGCTGTAATGTGACTAGTCTCACACGTTCTAACACGTTCATTCGTGAGGACTTTTAACTTAGTAGCTTAGGTGTAATGAGACTTGTCTCAATAATTTTAGCACCTCATTATGGTCACTTTCTTAACTTAGATATCTTTTGTTATGTTATTACTCATGTTACTTGCGTACTTTTGTTTAGTAGCTTCATATCATCGTTTATAGAGGATAAGCACTTCATTGAATGAGTTACATAGATCATTCTTTTTGGCATGTTGGGAATTGTCCCAAACGAATGGAATGAATTGGATATGGATTCATTGAATTAGTTTTGAAGTTCTTTAGTTGTGATTTGGTTATATTGTTTACACAAGATTGGTATATGATTAGTATTGGCTTAAATAATTGGGTATAGATTACATAACCATCTTTGTTGGCATAAGACAATATTGCATAAGACAATATTAATGTAAAACATGCTTACGTTTTTATATATTGTACATTATCCAATCTTTTAGTTATTTAACATAATATTATAGCCAATTCCCTTCAACTTGTTTGAAAATGTTGTGTTATCCAATTTATTGGCATAAGACAGGCAATTCATTCAAACGTGATTTTCATGGAGATCTTTTAAGACAATCTAAGTTCATGACATTAAGCATAACCTTTTTAAACATCTTGGACAACATCATATTAAAATTTGATGAATATAACATCTTCATAAAGTTAAATTAACAGAAATTAAGCATTTGGAGGAACACATCAACTATTAAACATTTTCGAACATAACTTAGCATTACATTGTTCTTAAATTCACGTAAGAAACATAACTCTATACATGTACACTTCATGGTTCATTCAACATTATTTAATAAAGAACACTACGTATTTAAATTATCTATAACAACATACAAAAAACATGATCAAGACTAGTCTATACAACATGTAAATCATAACAAGGATACTAGGGAAAGGGAAGTTCGATGAGAACTTTGGGAAACAACCCTAGTTTTTGAGATCTCATGAATTTATTTGAAGGAAAGTACTCTTGGAGAAAGAATTCCATGGGATAAAACCATAACTTAAGTAGAACATAATCCATGACAACCACCTATAAAGAAAACATGAAGAAACCTTGGAACTGCCTAAGAACGTAAATGGAAACTTTTCTGTTATTGCTTTTGTTGTTTACTTATTGGCATTTTTTGAAACTCTAAGTGTTCGAACATCAGTATAAGTCTTACGAAATGATATTGACTCGTTAATATAAGGTTTAATAAATTAATTTACTAAAATAATTACTTAATTAACAAAACACCCCTCCTAAGTTCACTAAATATAGGAGAATGTTGATTTGACCGGAAATTTGGAATTTAGTGTTGACTATGGTTTCGGTAAATATTTTGAGTTTATATTAATTAATTAAATACATAATTTAATTAATTTATGGACCTAGGGTAATTTCTAAAGTACCCCTAAGCCATTGGAACCATAATAAACCTTTTAGGACTATCCTAGGTTAAGTACTAGGTTGTGTCTTTAATTATACTAGGTTAGTGTAAGGAATATGTTTTGACCATTTAAATTGATTAATTAAATTAATAATTTAATAAATTAGGTTACCTAGAGTAATTATTAAAGTACACTTAAGTCGTTAGGACCATAACAAACTCTTTGGACAATCATATGTTAGGTACTAGGTTTTTATTTTTCTTGTCTTAACCGAAATCTTGAAATTGCCATGTGCTATCAGTTTTGCCCATTTAAATTTATTAATTATGTTTCTAAATTAATTAATTAAGTAACCTAGGGTAATATTAAAATATACCTTTGTTTTTAGGAACATAACTAACCTTTTGGACCATCCTAGGTTAGGTACTAGGTTGTCTCTTTAACTAGTACTAGGTTAGTGGAAACCCGGTTTAGTCGTAGGTTGTTCGGTGCACTAGTGTGTCCATTCTGGTTATTCCTAGTTATTTAGCTAGTTTGGACAGCTAGTTAGATCCTAGAGTTTGTTAGGTAGTTAGGCCCCCCATGGAGGGACCCATCCGCACATGCTTCCCCGTAACTACCCTAAGCGAATTCGGTAGGGTGGTCCCCTCCATTGGCCGATTCCACAAGTGTTGCCCATGTGCTTGCACATGGGTTGTTTATAATTTCCTTACTAATTATTCTTTATAGATCATTTGGAAATGTTTACTTATTGTCCCAAGGACCCTCATTATGTCCTTGGGCACTGCTTAATTTACGTGATAATTTTAAATGGTTATATGCTATGGTGCTAGGCTTGACACTTGGATGCCTAGTACCTAATGAAATGGGTTGAGAATATATACATGATGAAATTCGAAATTTTATCATAGGGTCTTCATTGCAGGTACAATTCTAAACAAGCTTGGATCATGTTATGCTTATTTTGATATATAGGGAAATTAGCTAACACTCCTTAGCCAATTTTATATACAATGGCAAATATTTTACAATATTGGGTAGTGGGACGCCTATTTTCTCCGTCCCTCCCCCTAATACACATTCTTAAAGGCCTATTGGCTGTTCACTAGACATTTCCCCTTAGGATCTTTCGTCCCAGAATGACACTACATATCATTAAACACAAAGAGAGTGATTTTTGAAAGTTACTTCAACATACTTTAACCTTCTCTTTTATGAATATTCTGATTAACCATTATTTGGATGATGCATTACATTCAAGTTATCTGAAGCTTTATATTTGAGATTGAGGAATTTCCTTCTCAATCACACTTAACTTAATGCATATCTCAACTCATGCAACACAAAAATCATGTCTAAACTATACAAAAACAATAACATGAAATGCAAATATGACATCACTTTAACTCACGTCGTGCTATTATAAGCCATACGATTAGGGACTTACAACACGAAATCGACCAATGCACTAAAACATAGAGTTTCTTACCAAAAAATTAGATTTAGGAAGAGTACACCTAACCTGAAGAACTAAACAAATGAGGGTAGAGGGATCTCGTATCAGTCTTGACCTCCCACGTTCATCCCTCAACAAGGTTGTTCCTCCATACAACCTTACTGTGGAAACCTCCTTGTTCCTCAACCATTTCACTTGGTGCTATAAAACTTTCAACAGGAACCTCTTCGTATGAAATGTTCTCATCGACTCGTATACCCTTAGATAACATCTTGTTGGACTTAAGATTTGAACCTAATGACGCCCAATTTAATTTCAAAGTGACTTGCCACTTTGCCATTTATTTCTGTCCATACCCCTTCGGCCCTAACACAGTCTTTTATGGAAGTACTTACTAGAAACGGTTCATGTAAGATCTCAGGACGTAAGTAAAATTTACTAGACACTAAAGGAGTGACAAAAGACAAGGTACATGCTGGATGTAAAAATGCATAAAAAGGAAAGGAGAAGACAAGCAATCTACCAGTATCCACATCCGCAGACTTTTCTTGTTGATATCTTTCATTCAACGCATAGAACTAGTTTCTCTTGGGGGGGTCGACTGCAGCATTAGGATTTTGCCGAGGCAGAGCATCTTTCCTGGCCTGATTTCTTACATGTGGGCAGTCCCTGACTATATTCCCACTCTTGCCGTACCCATAGCAGGCATTAGTACCTACCAAACACTCACCTCCATGTGAAAGACCACACCTATCACACTACTAGCTATCCCGCTGGGCATTTCTATCATTTCCCTATTTGGAATTAGTATTCTTAGAAAGAGTAGGATTTCTATAGTGCCTATTGAACTTAGGACTATTCTGGAGTCCAAATGAGCCCCTACCCAAGCTAGAACCACTCTGATCCGCAGGCTTAGGCTTCTTGCCTTCATGAACTCTCCTTTTACGGTGACTTATCTACACTTGCTGAGCATGCACCATGAATCATCCAAGATCCATGTTGTCATGAAACATAGATGCCCGAAAAGCTTCTACTAGATCCTCTGACACGCAAATTACAAATCTTCTCTTCTCATCCGTGCTATTTGCCACCATAGAAGAAGCATACTTTGAATGTTTCACAAACTTCAAGGAATACTTCTTTACAATAATACCTCCATGTGTCAAGTTGATGAACTGTTCAACCTTGGCTTCACGTTTCTCTGTTTGAAAGAACCTCTCGAGAATGACAGTCCTGAGAACATCCCTAGTGATTGGGACATCTTCTCGTGCTCGTCCATCAGCCCATTCACGGTACCAAACCTGTGTCACATCTTTAAGCTAATATGCAGTCAACTCAGCCTTCGGCTCCTCATCAACTCCCAAGGAACACAAAATCTTGTGGACCTCATCCACGAACTCCTAAGGATCCATATTAGTATTGGATTTGTAGTAAATTGGGGGATTCATTCTGGTGAGGTCCCTCAGCCTGCTAGCCATAGTGCTAACATGCGGGTTCTCTCTAGGAGCACCCTCTCTTGTGGCTTAAGCCATGATGGCTTGATCCTGAGTGATGATGGTCTGTGCCATCTGCAGTAATGGTTTCCTCACTTCACAATCTATCAACCCAACTGGGTTGACCATCACTTGAATTCCAACAGCTGGGGCTTGAGAAGGATATTGGTTTTCTCCAGCAACTGCTTCCTCAACTCTTATCACATCATTCCTCCTTGTCTTTATCTTTCTACACATATACACAAGAAGAGATTTAGATCCTTAAAATGACATAAAAATGTCACAACTCTACATTGGATGATACAGAGTAGAAGAAGGGAAGATTTCCTATCATCGTGTAGTCTGATTTCATGATTGTGGTGCTCTTTAAAAAAATAAGTTAGAAACTATGTATGTGGCTGCTTCGATCTTTAGTTCCTCGGTAATTTAACCTCATGCTCTTATACTATGTTTGGAATGACCCATATACTAGAATCCGGATTTAAATCGACATCGTTAACCTCTTACAGGTCGCAAATAAGCCTCTTCTTCCATTCATCATATTCATCTAGTTAATTTTGCGGAAAAATTTAAAACTTTTTAAACTAATCAATTATACATAGACATCATATACTTCATAAGTAGATACATCATATACTTAGCTCAAGGTAAAGGACATCCATCTATCAGAAAGAATCAATTTGAAATAGAAGATGATTATTTCATAATTAAGTTTGCCAAACACGACCTTATTACAAAGCTTCAAAATGAAAGTATGAAAGAAACGCTACGGACAACATCAACAAGATATGTCTACTACTATGCTAGACTAAAATTTTAGCATCCTCAAAATCAAGAGGACCTACCAGAAGGTCTGGATAACGTTGATGTCCAAACCGCTGCAATGAGTCTTCAATATTCTCTCTAACCTTCACCTAGAAAAAGAGTAAATCTAATAGGGCCAGTACACCGCTTGTACTATGTATAGGGTCTTTGCACACATACACATCAGGCTATGCATGATCAAGGAAAGCTCTTCGTTAACAACATGTAATTTCTAAAAAGTATAATCACTAGACATTCCTAAATCATTAGTTGTGAATTGTGGAATGAATATAATGTATTTTAATCCATTCAAAGCATACAACTCATTTGCAATATGATTTAAGACATTAGTATCATCAACATAATTTTAGAAAAAGTCGGGCGAAGATTTGAGATTTTGATCCTCTTTATTCTTGCCATCACTACTGGAAAACCCATTTTTCTGTAGGCATTGATCGGGTTCAAGATTATATACTGCTGCAGAAACTAAATCGAGGGGGTTGGTTGAAAGGTAAGGATAGCGTGATTGGCCGATTGGTAAGAAGGTAAGGATAGAATGATGAACGAGAACCCAAGAGCTCCTTTTTGTATACTTATTTTATTTTTTTCAGTCTTTTTCTTCTTATTGTTGTGCAGTTCTCCTTTGGTCCTATGTTTTACTTACAAGTGCAATGATTTATTGTAGTCGCATATCCACAATGAATCAAGTAAGTAATTCAAGAGTTTAAGGAAATGATTTAAATATAATTCGGGGCAAATCTTCATAAACCAATATTTATTGACTATTGCTATTATTGTATTATTGGCCTAATATAAGAAGTTATTATAATACAATCTTATTTGTATAAGATCCTTTGACAATTATATAAAGTCATTATAATCCAATTTATTTGGCTTTATAATTTTTATAACATGAGGAGTCATTATTAGCTATGCTCTTTTCTTAGTTTAAACTTCATTGGACATGATTTTACTATCCTTATAACAAGACATTCATTATATCAAGTATCCATTAATACATCATAAGACAGTCTCTATTATATCTCTACTACCCTTTAATGGAATCATTTAAGAAGTCATTATAAGCAATTTTTAATTGGCTTTGCCCATTACTTACTGAAACTTCAATGGTAATCATATTAGCAATTGACATTCTTAAGCTCTTACTTTCATAGCACACTTTGAATATACGTTCCATCATCTTTCATTCTTGTTTTCTTAGCGACATCTTTAGAAGTAAGATCATGCAAACTATCATGAAATCATGTGTCTTCCCCACACCGAAAGGAGGTGATTCACTAGTTATAATTATTCTAGATCGTGTGAGCTACTCATGAAATTCAGTGTCTGTCCCATACCGTAGAGGGGTAATTCCTGGATAAGGCGAATCCACATCACGTGTTCACTCTTCACAAAAAAGGAGTGGGCCATGACTATAGTGAACAAAGAACATATTTTGAGCATTAAACGACATAGATCATGTGAGGTAAACAAGAAAGTGTCTACCCCACAACGAAAAGAGGTGATCTCACTGGCCAAGGTGAGATCGAAACATTCCTAGCTTCCTTAGGTGGAAACCACAGGCTAGTTCCTTTGTTTGCTAGACATAGTTCGAAGACTAGGGAAGTAAAGATATTACTTATCCACCTCGTTGGTATCCTTGTCTCATGAGACTTACACGTGAAAGCACATGCTAATAACTAGTCTTCAGTGCTTTGATCACTTTCATTATCTTTTTATCTTTTAGAGTTGACTCAATCATTATGGAAGTTTGCTTCTAGATTAAGATTTACTTACTCTATTGATGAATTGTCATAATTTATATACATTAATTAAATGTGAATTGTCCTTACATTACATCTTTTGTGGTAATGAGACTAGTCTCACACGTTCTAACACTTTCATTCATGTGGACTTTTAACTTAGTAACTTAGGTTTAAGTGAGACTTGTCTTACTACTTTTATCACCTCAGTATGGTAACATTCTTAACATAGACATCTTTAGCTATGTTATTACTCACGTTACTTGCTTACTTTCGTTTAGTAGCCTTATATAATCGTTTATAGATGATGAGCACTTCATTTAATGAGTTACATAGTTCCTTCTTTTTGACATGTTGTGAATCGTCCCAAATGACTGGCATGCCTTGGATATGGATTCATTAAATTAGTTTTGAGTTGCTTGAGTTTTAATTTGATTATACTGGATACAAAAGATTGGCATATGATTAGTATTGGCTTAAATAATTGGGTATATATAACATAACCATCATTGTTGGCATAGGCCAATTTTCATGTTCAACATGCTTAAGTTTTTATACTGTAACAACCCAAAAATCAAATATGCTAAGTTACGTACTAAAGACCCTTGAACTAGCCACCCTAGCAGCCTAGGGGTACCCACATGGACCACAACCCAACGGATGCACTCACCTCGTGAGGGTGAGGCTTCCCGGCAAGGTATGGGGGACAATGTCCTATGTCTCCATGTGTGTAGAACCGGGTCCCAAGTCCTATGTACTCCCTTATCTAACCAACTTGTTAAGATAGTTGAGATTGGTGGGACAAGGTTGGGCGAGGTTAGGACCCCGAATACGAGTTTACACCCGAGTGTGTCCAAGCCGGCCTTGAAAGGGGTAACCTTACGTTAGGAGGGTCTAGGGGGAAGATGGTTTTATCTAGGAAAAGGTTATTATCATAATTACCCTAAAGAATTAATTAATTATTAATTTATTCAATTGAACGATCAGTTTTCGTCCGGTCGACCCGAAAGGACCCGTTTCCACAAATTGGATCCACCCGAGTTAAGCCATGGTTGGAGCATCAATTTAATGGTTTAATTGGTAATTTAAAATATGTTTTTTTGTAAGGGCATAATGTCCCTTTCACGTGTGATTAAATTAAATTAGATTTTACCATTTAACTAAACCTTATTTGACTTAGTACTAAACTAAACTCCTAATCCTAAGAAAACTCTCATTACTCATGTCTATCTCTCAACACATGATCATTCTCTCTTCTCTCATTCATGTTCTCTGCCAAAATAACTTCAAGAAAAAAAATTACTAAAGTTTTCCACACTTGAGGAACTTACACGAAAAATGTACTCAAACAAGTTAATCAAAAACGTGAGGCAAAAAGGGAAGGTGTCCCATCAAATTTGTTGTTGAGCTTTCGGTTTGGACGTGTGTTTGGAGGAGTTCTTTGGGCAGCAAGTCAGGGTTTGAACGTCAAAAAGGTATGGGTTATCTTCTTTCTTTGTCCCTTTCCCAAGAGACCCCTTAAGGTTCAGTATATTCAAATCTGAAAACTAGGGTTGTTCCCCCTTACATGTCCCTGTCACTAGCTACAAATGATTCGTAGGTTGGGTATGTTTTCTGGTAGATATTAGGCATGTTTTGTGTTTTGAAATAGTATAATGACAACCTATGTGATAAGAAACTATCTGTGTGTGTGCAATGTTAACCGTGATATTCACATGAAGTGTAATGTGGTTGTATTTTTAAGTGCACAAACTTATGTAAATCATGATGTTCACATGAAGTGTAATGTGGCTAAATTGAGTGATAAACTCTTGGCTAAACGAAATCATTAAATTGCCCCTAAAACGTTCTAAATGAACTATTAAATTTCCCTAATAACTAACGTGTAATGTGTTGAAAAGGATGCTAAAAAAGTACAAAATTTCCATCTACTAGTTCATGAATTTCGGTCACATTGAAGTAGTTCAAAATGTTGTGAAAAATGAATTAGAACAATTGAGGTCGTGGAGGATTGAACCCGTGACCTCAACATGTTAAAAACAATGAAAATAAGTGAGTTAAATATAATGTAGTGAGGGGGATTCGAACCCTGATCTTGGCTGGAAGATGGAATTATGAAAAAAAGAAATGAGAGGAGTGGGACTTGAACCCACAACCTCTCAGTCAAACGAAGGAATAAAAAGAAAAGAAATATTGAGGCGTGTTGGAATCGAACCCACGACCTCTAAGCTGAAAAAGGAAATTTAAAAGAAAAATGAAGTGAGGTTGTGGGGATTCGATCCCCCACCCTCATGGTCAACTCGGAAATGTCAAATAATAAGGAAAATAAATGAAATAAGGTTGTGGGGGTTCGATTCCACGACCTCACAGTCCCAAGATAAACGAATGAGAAAGAAACAAAAATAGAAAAAATGAAGTCATTGGGGCTCCATCTCGGGTCCCCAAGCTGTGTGAACAAAAAATAAAATAAATGAAAAATAAGTCTTGTCCATGGGATTCGAAATCAGGTTCCCTTGCCCAAATTCCGTATTGATGCATAAGTGAAAAGTTAATTAAATAAAATCGAGATCATGGCATTTATACAAGATGCATAAGTCTTGTATCACATAATCTTAGGAAAATATGAATCACTGAAACAAACTATGAATGAAGCCTCATGGCTTGTATGTATAGACCCATAAGTCTAGCATATGTTTAGAAGTAAGTGAACCTAAGATGCATGTAATGAATGATAAATGAACAATGATGAAGCCCTAGAAGGTTTAAGTAAGGGTGTGAAACACACTAAACGGCCGAGTGCATAGGCATATGATGAAATGAACGTTCACATAATAAGGGGTGAGTATTTATGAAGAGAAAATGTTCTAAAGTTAATGAATGTAATGACAACATGATAAGAGGACAATGTAAAAGATGAGAGAAATCTCAAATAATCCTAAGTAAATGTTACCCAAATGTACTCACCTATGGGAGTGTAAAGTTAATGAAGAGACCAGTATCTATAAACATTTTAATGAAAGTGTTGAGAATAATACATTTAATACATTGAGAGGTGATGCTTTCTTTCGAGAAGGGAGGAGGTTCACGTAACTCTCATGAGATGAGAATGACCTGCATGCCCGGTATGGGTCTCCTTATATCTCCTAGTCTTTGAACTTATAATGCCAAAATAGCGATCTGGCGAGGTTCAATTCCCATGTACTCTAGGATATTTTAGGTCACTTTGGTTGGTGATTCCACTTCATTTCGGTGTGGTTGACACACTAGATTTCATGATACTCACATTATCTATCTTGGTTAAAATTAAAGTTCCTAGAGAATGAATGACGTCAGCCTCAAATGATGCAAATAATGAAATGAATGATACCAAAGGTGTTAGGATAGGATGATCAAGAGGTGAACTAAACATAAGTAATGATGCTAGGTCATTCTTGATCATTGCACAACGAACTCGATTAAAGTCTTAAACTACATCCTAGGTATAGTTGGTGTTCACACTAGCCTATGAACTAAATGAAATGAAGTACGTATGAATGAATGAAGCAGATTCTGTGTTTCTAATGAAGGTTCCGTAGTTGAGATCCTATATGGTGAGCCCTTATTTTGGGAAGTCTTAATGTCAAGTTCATGATTTGAAGGTTTCATGGCATATGAATGAATGATATGAAAGATGATATGTGATATATGTAAGATATTAGGTGCTTTGTACAATATAATAAGTATGATTATGCATGTTAAACTCATCACATGACTTTCCTAATCCACATTTGGAAAGATCAATCACTTTCCTTATCAAAATTTAGAAAGCTAACTAACTTTCTTAATCTTGTTTTGGCAAGTCCATTGACTTGACTTACCATAATCATGTTGTTAGGAAAGAGTTGTTCTTACTAATTCATGTCGTTGGTGTGTTCTTTCATATACCCATGCTTAGCACAAGTGTGTACTAATCCCATAAAACTCTATATTTTAAGGTGCAGGCACAGGTGGACGGTAGAGTTACAGGTTGACGTTGCATCTATCTGGACGTGGAGCTTTCATACGGACTTGGTAGGACCTCATGCTTTCGAGGTTTTGTGCCTTTATTTCCTATCTTAGATGTAGGCTATAGCTATTGGAGCATGTTCCACTAGCTATTTATGTACTGATTCTTTCATTTTATTATCTCTTAATTAGATGATTGATTAGTGAAATCCTCTGATGTTAAGTAGTTCGTATACATATATGTTAAGAACAAAAAGTTTCAATTTTTTTGCTAAAATTAACCTAGATGAAGTAAGGATGACGTATGCTGGCTTGTCTGCGACCTCTGAGAGGTCAATGATGCCGGTCTCATATGGGGTCTACATTCCAGTCGTGATATATACATTATACATTAGCCAATCTTTTAGTTGATTAACTTTATATTAAATCAAATTCCCTACAACTTGTTTGACAGTGTAGTGTTAGCCAATTTATTGGCATAAGACAGGAAATTCATTCAAACGTGATTTCATGGAGATCCTTTAAGCCAATCTTAGTTCGTGACTTTAAGCATAACGTTTTGAAAAATCATGGACAGCATCATATTAAACTTTTTTATGAATATAATATCTTCATAAAGTCAGATTAATAGAAAGTAAGCATTTGGACGAACACATCAACACTTAAACATTTTTGGACATAACTTAGAATTACATTGTTCTTAAATTTACATAAGAAACTTAATGCCATACGAGTACAATTCATGGTTCATTCGACATTATTTAATCAAGAACCCTTCGTATTAAAATCAGCTAGTACCACATACCCAAAACATGATCAAGGCAAATCTATACAACATGTAAAATCGTAACAAGGATACTACGAAAAGGGAAGTTTGATGAGATCTTTGGGAAACAACCCTAGTTTTGGAGATCTCATGAATTCGTTCGAAAGAAATAACTCTTAGATAAACAATTCCAGGAGAGAAACCCATAACTTAAGTAGAACTTAATCAACAATGGCCTCCCTGAACGAAAACATGAAGAAACCTTGGAAACTTTTTATGTGTTTCCTTTCGATGTTTACTGATTGGTGTTTTGTGAAACTCTTAGTGTTTGATTGTGATTCTTATTCTTAGGAACTGATAATGACTATTTGAACTAACGTTTAATGATTTAATTTAATTAACTAATTAGTTAATTACAAAACACCACTCGTAAGATGACTAAACATAGGAGAATGTTGACTTGACCAAAAATCTGGAATTTGGTGTTGACTATGGTATCAGTCATTATTTTGAATTTATATTAATTAATTAAATACTTAATTTAATTAATTTAGGGAACTAGGGTAATTATTAAAGTACCCCTAAGTCATTGGATCCATAATAAACAGTTTAGGACCATCCTAGGTTAAGTACTAGGTGTTTTTTTTTAAATTATACTAGGTTGGTGTAAATATTTCATTTTGACCATTTAAATTAATTAATTAAACTTCTTATTTAATTAATTAGGTTACCTAGTGTGATTACTAAGGTACCCTTATGTCATATTGACCATGACTGACTCTTTTGGACCATCGTAGGTTAGGTACTAGGTTGTCTTTTTCTTGTCTTTACCAAAATCTGGAAATTTTTTTGTGATTTAAGTTTTGTCCATTTAAATTAATCCTAGGGTAATTACTATAGTATACCTAAGTTTTTAGGACCATAACAAAACTTTTGGACCATCTTAGGTTAGCTACTAGGTTATCTCTTTAACTAGTACTAGGTAAGTGTCAACCTAGTTTAGTCCTAGGTTGTCGGGTGCACTTGTGGTTCCATTTCGGTTAGTCTTAAGTTAGTTTGATAGTTAGGACACCTAGTTAGAGCCTAGAGTTTGATAGGTAGTAAGGCCCCACATGGAGGGATACGTCCGCACATGCTGCCCCTTAACTATCAGAACATAATTTTGTTAGGGTGTTCTCCTCTTTTTGGGCTGATTCCCACATGTGTTGCCTATGTGCTTGCACATGGGTTGGTTGTACATTCCTAACTAAATATTCTTTATGTCTCATTTGGGAATGTTTACTTATTGTTCCATGGACCCTTATTATGTCCTTGGGCACTGTTTAATTTACATATCATTTTAAATGGTTATGTGCTATGGTCCTAGGATTGACACTTGGATGGCTAGTGCCTAATGAATTGGGTTTGAGAATCAATATATGATGAAATTCATAATTTTAGCCTAGGGTCTTCATTGCAGGTAAAATTCTAAACAATCTTGGATCATGTTATGCTTATTAGGGTATATATAGAAATGGGCTAACACTCCATAGCTAATTTTCTAAACAATGCCAAATATTTCTCAATATTGGGCATTGGGACGCCTATGTAACCCCCCCCCCCAAATACGGATTCTTAAAGACCTATTGGTTGTTCACTAGACGTGTAATTTTTTTTGAATGTTACATATGGGATTTCTTCACTTAGGATATTAAACACTCTTAGTCTTATATTTATGACTGACACGTGTCCTTGAATGATAGTAAGAGGGTCTTTATGTTAAACCTTGAACCTAGTGGTAAGGTTGTGAATGTTGAAGTCGAAAGTCGTAATGGTATCCTTCAAGTAAAGAAATGATAGACTTAAGGTTGATTTGCAGGAATGACATAATATTAATCCTTATGAAAGTCATTATGAGTTTCTTGTCGCTATTTTAAGGTAGCCCTTTTGGACCTCTTTAGTAGGGTATATGTGGTTGTGTTATGAACTTGATATGGAACCAATTTATGTGAACCTTTAATGAAATTACTTTGTGCGATCAAAGGCTAGAACCAAGTGAATATAGTAAAGGAAGTAGTTCTAGTTTAAGCATAATACTAGAGTAAAAACCACACCCTTCATATCCCTTAACCATGTGCCTAAATGGGATGTGTCGAAGTTCTACCATTGGCAAGTAAAACACCCTCATCGGAGTAGGATAGAACTCCGGAATCCATGCTTTGCTAGAATGGTCTATGTCAGTTATTGCCTATTCTTATAATGTGGGATACTTACTAGCATTAGAGAACTTTTATGAAGTTTAGGTTGTGGTATGGCATGCTATCTTTACATTGCATAGTATGCTTTAAATTTGTTAGTGAAAGTCCCTAGGTCTTGTGGAAGACCATTACTTGAGTGTCTTTATATGATGAATGAGTCTTAAATGAACTAATGAATCTAATGACTCAAGTAAAGAAAGTATGTTTAGTAAATAAGTACTTATCTAGAGTAGTTAAGGTTTGTCTAGTTATGGTGTTAAGGAGGCATAGGAATGGTCACTTCTTATCTAACCTAGAAAATTCATAGGAATTACTCTGGTTAGGGAAGAATGGTTTATTGTGTAGACATGATCGAAACATAGGTATGGGTGGTCTTAAGGATCATATAGGTGTTCCTAGAAAGGGTGTATGGGCATTATCTCTTTATCATTCCTAGGTTAGTCTTAAGATAGTTCTTAGTGAGAGGATTATATTCTAAAAGGTGTGTAAAGTGAAGATAAGGAACTTCTCTTTAACAGTGAAGAAGTTTGTTGTACAGTGATGTGAGTCACTGTGATGTTTCCCTAAAAATGTGAATAATTTCTTACATGATTTCTTATGTGTTTCTATGTTGTTAAATGTTTTTCTTATGATTATAGTATTATGTTTTAATCAAAATTTATGAAGAGTATGTTATTTTCTAATTGTCCTTTTTTCATGGTTCTTGCATGGCTTCCATACTTAGTGCATCAAATGAGCTAACCCATTCTTTTTCAATTTTTACTTAAGTGTAGGGAATTTGAAGTCTGGATATGTCATGGAGGATGGGTAGGTTTCTAATGGTTAAAGATGAAGTATTGGTGAGTCCTCGTCGATTTGAGGACAATATCCATGTTCCTTTATGTCTTAGTCATTATTTTATGTCTTGTATGGGCTTAGTCCTAAGTATCGTATACTCCAAAGTTTAGATGGTTAAAGGATATGTTCTAAGGTTTTAATATTTTAATTGAAAGTCTTAAGCTTCTGTAATGATTATTGAAGGAGTTCATCGTGTGTGAAGAATGTTTTAAATTTTTACTCATATTAGAATGTTTATTATGCAATGAATAATACTATTTTGTAAGATGTGACTTCTTGAAGTATAATTTTACGTATGGCGACACAAAGATGCTCTAACTTCTACGGTTTACTTGTGGGTCATTACATCTTTGTTGCCTTAGTATTGTGTAGATAGCTATTGGTAAGTGTTACAACCTTCTAAATGAAGTAGGTTAAACTAGAGCCTATAATGTTTTATATGAGTCAATAAGGTCTTCAAATGAAAAATATAAGGGTAAGAAATCACATTGAGGAGTTTGGAAGTCAAACTCCCAGGAATGACCAAGACGTTCGGAAGTTATCTTGGTTTTGTGCTAGAGTGTTGTAGTGAGCCTTTGCATGTTTTATTTTTTGTTTGGTGTCCAAATTTATAGGAGAGGTTTCTAACATTTATATGAACATGTTTATGGGTAAAATTTAGGGGTATGAGTCCCCAAGGACAACCCTAAGGGTCCTTGAGATGGAACCAAACCTTGGCAAGAAACTGCCAAAAGGTAGACCTAAACCACGACGACATAACGACGCCCCATAGTTGAGTGTACGGTCTATCGTTTGGGGAGTTGATTCACACTTTATTGTAGGAGATAAATCCAAAAATTTCAAATCTCTAATCAAAACTAGGGAGCAGCAGGACGGTCCGTTGGTTGATCAATGCCCCGTCGACTAGAACTGTCGAATGACACATGCAACTTCCTGCAGGTGTCTCGGCCAAGGCAAGGGTGTTTTGGGAAATTTACCTAGGGTCCTAATTAAGTCATGGACAGTTATATTGGGTATTTTATGGTATATTAAATTACTTAAAATTCTAAAAACTAGACTTGTACCTTATTATTCAAAACTAAAACCCCAAGATCAAAAGAAGTTCTCTCTAGACTCCATTAATGCTTAAAGCAAGGTTGAATCTAGGATTTGAAGTTCTCCAATTAAGGTGTTGTGATTTAATCCTTGACTCCTTCCTCTGACGTGTCGTCTCATTCAAAGGGATCCAATTCTAAGTCTTTTAAATAGGTTCAAAACCTAGAATTCCTATTTTGAATTCTAAGCATGATTTCAATGTATAAAAGTTTTTTAAATTCATTGTTTTGAGGAAGTATATGTGTTGGTGTTTTTAATATAAAAATTTCGCCGAACCCATGTATTTCCCCTTGAATTCCTAGTTTTGGTCTTTAAATGGGTGAATTTTTCATGGCTTGATCATAGTTAATTCATATGTAGATTATATTGGGTTGCTGAATTATGTATAAATCATGATAGAATTGCATATAACCTATCTTATAGTGATGACATTCTTATTGTATATTGTTGGATGATTGATATGGATTTATTGTGGCTTAGTATTGTGTATATTATTATTGGTAAGAACTTTTGTAAAGTGAATTGATTTAAAAGGCTAAGAAATGGTGATGATGATGATTGGAAGGTAGTGAATTAATCTAATTCATCTATTTAGTATAGAATTGATATTGTATTGTATTGATTGGTCTGATTCAATTATGGTGGCATTGTTTATGTGTTATTATTTTTATGAACATGGCATTACCTACATTATTATGTCAATTATGATGTTATCATGATATAGCTTGTATAGATGAATAATGTGAAGGATTATATGGTATATGTTTATGAGTGAGGTAAAACTATGATTTCCTCTGAATGGTTGTATGTGATTATGATAGACTATGATGAGTCTCTATATTCATTGATAGGGTATCTTGTTAGGTAGACTTATTGTTCCCCTCCATGGTATTTAAATGTTTTTATCGCTTTGCACATCCGCTGCTCTCGGTCTCAAATAAATTTTGGAAAATCTGCGGGACCAGCTCCGCATCGCAGAATTGTTTCCCTGACAAAATCTGAAATTGGATTCAGTTTGACCTTCATTAATGGTCAAATTAATGGAGTTTCTTGGGTATTTTTCATGGGGCTAACTTATTAAATTTATAATGTTTCCTCACATTTACTCACTCCATATCACAGCCCAATCAAACCCAAAAGTTCTTACCTCTCTCTACTTTGTCTCTCTAATCAACCTTCATTGAAGGAAGAAGAATTCGTGAAAACAAGACCAATTTCTATTGGATATTACCTAAATTTCGTGTATTAATTTTCATTACAGTATGGGTTATACACTCTTGGAATTCCTTTTCCCAAGAGGTCCTTTTCAAAGTTGATTTCTAAATCACCCAAATTCTGAGGGTTTTCTTCTACAACTGTGTTTTATTCTAATCATGAAATTTATGATTGATTATTACTAATTTGTTATTACCCATGGATAATTAATTATAGATTATTGGGTAATTGATGTTAATTGATGGGAATTTCGATTGATTTATGTATTTTCCCTAATCTCCCCAAATCATGGATCTTGTTTATGGATTGATAGGAAATAATGAATGTATTGATTGTTAGACTTGTTTTATCAATTCTAATTCATTCATGGAAAACCTAGGGTAATTTATTGTTTATATTTTATCTAATTATTAAAGAATTTATAATTAAATCTATTCCCCTATCCTAGTAAAGAAACTAGTGTGGGATACAATTGACTAAGTTCTGTGCGTTAATTGTATATGTTGTTACAACAAAAACAAACCCTATTTATTGGAGGAATTGGTTGGTTGATAGTACGACCATGGATAATGGCTTTTGAAGGAGAATTTGTAAGACTTTCTAATCTTAAACCTTTACTTCAATTTTTGTGGCGTCTACTTGATGATGAAGTTCAATTAAAGCATATAATGTGATTAGACTAAGTAGGTGTGCTATGATGATGCAATTTAAATGTCTTGATAATGTGAGTGTGATATTATACTTAACATGTAATTATATAAGGTTGGTTATGAATTGCCTATGTGCCTTATTATGACATAAGTATTATAATGTCATAATCTCACATATGAGGGTTGTATTGAAAGGATGTTCTCATGCAATCCCTATTGGGAAAATGACTATGAATATATAAGGAGTTAGTCTTCTATGTCTTAAACTAAGTTATGCTCTCTAATGAAAGACATTTCAAAAGGGATTCTAGCTTAGCATCGAGTTAACAAGTAGTGAGAAGTGTCCCTTCCCAAGTAGGGAAGGTTGGTTCACTATTGTACTCATGAGATTGGAGACTATAATGCGTGGTGCATAAAGAGGATCACAAATACATATCCTAGTTCTTGATATATTTTTTCCCGTATAGGAATACTAGCTATTGGATCCACCTAGATGCTATGTTCATGTATTGGTACGTTTTTTGAAAAGTAGTCCACATTCTTTTGATATAGAGTTCCATGAAACTGGATTGCACATTAGCTCATGTGTTTTATGTCATTTAAGGAAAGATGTTCCCGAAGATAAATGAATGACTAAATGAAAATGGACATTGATTAGGATGACTTAGGGGTATAGTAATGATAATTAGGGATATGATATTCTACCTAGACATTGCACAAGTAAACTGTAAATGGAGTCCTAAGATATATCCTAATGTATTGTGATATCATATATTATTAAATGTTGGCTTTATATTATGTTAAATATGTTAATGAATATACTTTTGGTCTATGTCGCTATATGTTGTGATGACTAACCATAGGGATATGGTTTATGAATCCAAGAATTAATTGTGATAACATGTCTTGTTTACTTGATTATGTTGGGTTATGGGGCTTCACATGAGCATTGCACTTGTAGGATTTTGATTGGATTGTTGGTAAGGGTTTTGCATACTATATTGATATGAACTATTGAAAAGGAAATTTTTATTTGGGTTTATGTTGATGTTGCATTTAGTTATGAACATGTCTTATGTTATTGTAATCCTGATGTAATATATGCTCTCTTTATGTGCATTAAGGCTTTCTATATGTATAATCTGTTTCTAATAAATGGTCCCTTCATGATGTCTTCAATGTTTGTACTGTGGCATATTTCCCATACTTTAGTAAGTGATGTACTAAATACCCTATTTTTCTCCTTTTTTTACCAAACATTTTAGGTTCCGGTCGTTGAAAGGTTTGTGGACAATTTGCAGGAAGGATTTGATCATTTCTCTATGTGTAGGTATGTGCTCAAGATCCCAAGATAATATCTTTTCTCATTCTATCAAAAATTTATATAGTGTAATGACATTCATTTTAATCTTATTAATCAAGACATTGTTGTAAGACCTATGTGGCAATTATACATTTTGTAAGCGTTATGCCTGAACTATTCAAGATGGGTCTAGTTATCATAAGGTCAAGTATGAGGGAGGTGGTGGTTCTCAAAGTGTTAAGCCTACTTTTTCCACTTGTGGGACGAAGCACTAAGGGAAGTATATAGCTTGTACTAGTATATGCTTTGGTTGTGGAAAGGATTATCATAAGGTTAGAGATTGTCCTACTATTGCAGCTAGTTGAACATAGTCCAAGAAAGCTCCGGTTAATGCCCCAGATGTTGGTGCACCAAAGAGGAATCACTTTTATCACCTCCAATCTAAAGCAAATCCAGATGACGATGCCTGTAAGTTATAGTTTTTTTCTCTTATGATGTGATGGGTTTCTTCTAAGTGGGGGAGTATGGTCAGTAATTGGGTTGTGAATTGATGTCTCATCTCTTCTATTCTATTCAAGCTTGGAAGTCAGAACTTAATAGAGGCATGTTGCATGTTTTTAGTATTATAAGTAAAAATGAATTTCATTGATCTCCTTAAATTATGCATACATTTTCATGAGGTAATATTTATGTGTTAAAATGAGTTTATGTGATTTTCTCTCTCAAAATGTCATATCTCTATAATGATTTGCTTAAATATATCATGAGTGAACTAGTAAGTATGCTTTACAGTTATGTTCTTGAAAATGCTGCATAATTTCTTTCATGAGAAGTCGGCATTTTATGTATTGAAATAATGAAGACTCGTGATAAAATTTGGGGAAGGAAGTTACTCCTATATGAAATGAAAAATGTTTAAATCCTTTTTAATAAAAAGCCATGATAGGTTGTAGATGATGTTCCTAGTTTCTTATTTGATTTTGATTATATGGAGATAATGTTCCTATTTTCTATGTATATTTTATATGATGTGTTAACATTATGATTATCTTGTCTTGAGTCCTTATCTCTTGATAGTGTTGCAAGTTTAAAGTGTTCGAAATGGCATTCGATGACAAATGATGTCCATGTAGGGGAGATTATTATTACCCTCGAAATGAAGTAGGTTAAATTAGAACCTATCATGTGCGATATGATTCATTAAGGTCTTAAAATAAAGAATATATGGTTTATAATTCAGATTGATGAGTTAAAAAGACAAACATCCAAGAACAACCAAGACGTTTGGAAACTAGCCTTGGTGTGTGCTAGTATGTTCTAGTGTATTAGCATATTGTATGTGTTGTTTGGTGTCCAAAAATAATAGTTTAGGCTTATAAAACATAGATTAAAATTTTTAGGGTTGAAATATCAGGTTAGAACTCCACAAGGAGCACCTTAAGGGTCCTTGAGGAGGACCCCAACCACAAGCACTAAACGACGCCCCATAGTTCAATGTATGCTCTATCTTTTGGGGGAGTTGATCCACACACTATTATTAAATATAAGCCCAAAAATTTCAAGTATCTTATAAAAACCACGAACCAGAAGGATTGTCTCTTGGTTGATCATTGCCCCACTGGCTGGAACAGTCGATTAACACCTGCAATTTTCTACATGTGTGTCGGCCAAGGCAAGGGCGTTTTGGGAAATTCACCTAGGGTCCTAATTAAGTCATGGACTGTTATATCGGGTATTTTATGGTAAATTAAGTTATGGAATACTCAAATACGTAGACTTAGACCTTATTATTCAAAAACCATAACCCCAAGATCAAAAGAAGTTCTGTAGATTACATAGAAGCTTGAAGCATGGTTGAAGCTAGGATTCGAAGTTCTTCATTGTTTATCCATAATTTTTTTTGGAATTATTCAATTAATTTATGCTGATCTGAACCTTAACTCTTCTGTCATTCAAGGACCCAATTTCAAAGGCTTTTCAAAGATGTTCAAAAGCATTGAAATTCGTGTTTTGAATTTTAAGCATGGGTTATTGCATGACAAGGTCTAAATCAATGTTTTACGAAATATTTGATGTTAATTTTTTTTTTAATATCAAAACTTCCATGAACCCATTTTTTCCTTGAATCCTAGTTTTGGCTCTAATATGGGTGAATTGATCATGGCTTGATCTTACTGAATTCATGTGTAGATTGTATTGGGTTATTGAATTATGTATATATCATGATAGAATTGTCCACAATTGCAATGACCAAGTAAATCCCTATAAATCTACTTAATAAACTAAACCAAACAAATGACCATAAGCGATTCTTATCATCACATAACATAGAATAAAGAGTAATCCTCCTCAGACTTTAGCCAAATATAGACCAACAAAACATTATCTTAGTGAACTAACCTCATGTCAGCTAGTATCTACAACAGTATGATCAAAGATATTACATATAGTCAGTCATAAGCATCATAAGAAGACGCCTCCTAAGTTTAACTCAGGCAAACTAGTGACAAGGCATAGCCTAGAGTACTCATACGATACTGCGGCTATGTCAAACCTTCTAAGTCACCCTAGTTGAGTTTTACCATAATTAGATTCAGTTTACTTTTGCGAACAATTGCCTTGAACCCGGACATAGACCACAATAGATAAGTGTGAGAAGTCTGGTTGTTTAAAACTTACACCGATGATGTGGGCTTTGTACCGGTCAAAGTATTACCAAACATGAACATATCATCTAGGTGGATCCACTAGCTATTATTCCTATGGTGGAAACATAGTTTATGGAACCTGGGGGTTGTCATCGAAACATCACTCGATGCCTTTTTTGGACTATGAGTCTATCCATACCTTGAGAACAACGGTGAAACCTACCTTCCCTCCTTGGGAAGGTGCCACCCCTCACCTACAAGTTCGCTTTGCGCTAAGATAGAGTCCATTTTTAAATGTTTTTAAGCCTTTATTAATCATCATAGATTAATTTAATTCATAGGGTATATCCATTATATAATCATCATCATAGGTCAATCAGAACTGCATAAGTATTGTCCTTTCATTACAATTCACACATGTGGGGTTAGCACATTTGCATAATCACATTATGATAAGACACATTGGTATATCATCACCATCCTTATATCATTACATCTTTGCCAACAACTGACAATTCTGAATTCAAGACATTACAATTCAACATCATACAAACCATAAGAAATCTTATAATAAGATATAGTTCAATACAACTTCATCACAAACACAACTAATCATATTTGAAATAATGGATTGCGATCACAAGACTTACCCTAATATCCTTCACAAGACATCATCAAGGTTTTACCATCAACCATCAAATTAAACCCAATAACGGGTGTAATATCATCACACAATAGTAATTAACACAATAATAAAGTCACTGCATACACTCCCTATAAAATTTACTTCAATTCATAACCTAGTGTTAAGGAAAAAATGGTTCATCCTGAATTATCCAAAAATGGATCCAATCCCAACAATGTGTTACCCTAGGCAGTCCATGGACAAATTAGAATAGATAAAATAATTATAACAATCAATACATTCATCAATTCTCATCAATTCATAATCAAGATCCAAGTTTTGTAGAATTTCGGGAAAGGACATGATCTACATGAAATTCCATCAATTAACATCAATTAACCAAAAATCTACACTTAATTAGTGATAGGAAATCATAATTAATCATTATAAACTATCAATTCAAAGTTTAGAAGAAACCCCGTTAGAATAGAAAAACCTTAGGAATTGGGTGTTTTAAAAATCAAAGTTATAGAGGATACTTTGGAAAGGATTCCACTTAGTGACGAACCGATACTTTAATGAAGATAAATACAAAAATATTAAATGAAATCTAGAGAAATTGTTCATTCTTCTTCAACTCTTCCTTATATGGAGGTTGATAGAGAGAGAAAGTAGAGAGAGTGGGAGAGCTTTTGGATTTTGATTTCGCGCGGATTTGTTTGAGTTAGGGAATGAGAAGAAAAACTGATCTTAAAATCTAATACCCCCCATAGAACCTCCCATATGTGAAATACAAAAAACGATCTTCACTTCGACTTGACCCCTTTAAAAGTCAAACTTGAATTCAAAATTGAAATTATGCGCGAGGCGCATAAGTCACGACAGGAAGCCTGCCTACTGCAAGCTTATTATAAATTAATTTTCGATACAGTGGAGTCCTCAACCCGTCCATGAGGCAGAATCAAATTTTTACCAATGGAAATCGAAGTCCGCGATGCGTACATGCTTCTGCTAAGTATAACGGGAGTTGCTTCCTTTGCCAGCGGGGGGGGGGGGGGGGGGGGGGCGTGGGGGGGGGATTCTAAGCCAAGTTTGGGGTCCTTTCATGGACCCCTAGGGTGACCCTTGGGGAGTCGGACCATGACGTTTCAACCCTATATACATGATTTTACCTAAGTAAAGTAAATTTAAAAGTTTTGGACCTCGTAGAATACCTCCACACTTTCCCGAAACCTAAGGACGTTTCACTAGTTAATTACAGTAGCTCCCTGTTGTCTTGGATGTTTCTTTATATCTTGACTCGAAAAAATTTCTAACGGTTAATAATCATTATTTTAGGCTTTATGAAATTGTTACTAACCTTAGATAAGAATGTGAGTCACTAGGTAAGGTGTTGGACTTTCGTAATGTTACATTATCTTCCCCCCCCCCCCTGAAGCATTCGTCCCTGAATGACGCTAAAATATTTGGAAAGGAAGGGATAGACTCAGGACAAGAAGACTAGCCAAAAACATGAATCTTATGAGTCACAAATCATATTAGTACTTCACAATTCCATTTAACATATATAAACAACATTACTCGTAGAACCTAAAGTCACCACACATAAAAGCTCAACATTTCACAATACATTATAAGGAACTACCTTCTTAATATCAACATGAGCTCAAAATGACATTATAGAGTTACCATGCTATTATTCTCAAGACAAAATCCATAGATCAAAATCTCAAGAATACAAAACATATATTTCATGTAAGTGCCAATTTACACAAAAAGCCTCTTTTATGGTAACACATTTTGATATTAACTTTACCAAAATATGCACATACTCGAAAACAAGCAAAAATTCAATTTATTCATTATTAATAGGAATTACATACCCTAATTAACAACGAGATAAGGATAACTTGACTTTATTTCGGCCTCGGCCTCCCATGCTGCTCCCTCAACTATGTAATTTCTCCATAACAATTTTACGGAGGCGACCTCTTTGTTCCTCAACCCCTTGAATTGACGTTCAAGAATTTCCACCAGATCCTCCTCATAGGAGAGGTTCTCTTTCACACAAAGACCTTCAATAGGAAGAATGGAGTCGGGGTTACCAATGCATTTCTTAAGCATTGGATAAAATGAAAACCGGATAAATCGAGGATAATTCACTACAGAGTGTAAACTCATATACAACCTTGCCAAACCCTTTGCGAAATTTCGTAAGGACCCACATAACGAGGACTTAACTTTACCTTCTTGCCAAATCAAAACACCTCTTTCATTTATGAAATTACCAAATACACTTTATCACCTTCTTAAAATTTAAGGTCTCTTCTCCTATGATCGGCATACAACTTTGCCAACTATAGGCTGTTTGCAAACGGTTCCTTATTCACTAGATTGTTTCAACTACTATGCAACCTTGCCAACCCTTTGAAAATATTTGTAAGTACCCACATAACGATGACATAACTTCCACTTCTTGCCAAATCTAATCACCTATTTCATGGGAGAAATTTTCAAATACACCTTATCAGTGTTTTAAAATTTAAAGTCTCTTCTCCTATGATCGACATACAACTTTTATCGACTATAGACTGTTTGCAAAAGAGCCTTATGATATTAATTTTCTCTAACATCTTATAGTTCAAGTCGGGACCAAGAGGCAAAGACTCACCCACCACAAACCATCCTATAGGAAATCTACACCTCCTACCATACAAAGCTTTAAAAGGAGCCATAGATATGGATAAACAGAAAATATTATTATATGAGAACTCCACCAAAGGCAAGTGATCATACCAATTTCTCTTGAATTAAATTATACGATCTCTAAGCATATCTTCAAGGTGTAGTAAAGGGATTAAACTCCGTGGACAATCCTTTAGAGGATAGAAATGTGTGCTCAACTACACAATGAGTACCCAACCTTTGAAATGACCTCAAAACCAAGATGTAATTGACCAGCTTTATATGATATGAGTTGCCCAATGGAACCATGAAGACTTAGCTATCTTGTAACTTTAGATATCATTGGATAATTTATCCCACATAAGTGAGACTTCACATGGTAATAAAGTTAGCGATACTCGTCATCTATCACGAATCACCCTATACGATCATATTGCTTCTGTCAATGAACCCCAATATGAAATCTATGTTAACATTGTCCCACCTTCAAAGTAGGGACCTTAGAACTTGTAGAAAGTACCCGACTTTACTGCTTATACTATCACTTGTGGCCAAGATACACAACTTGCCAACAAATCAACAATGTCCCTTTTTAAGCCATCCACAAAAAAATTATATAAGATCATGATACATCTTAGTCGAACCCGAGATGAATAGAGTAAAGGGTCCTCCCATGAGCTTCCTCAAGAAATGATTCTCAATACTTCAACATTGGGAAACAAAATTAATCTCCATCTTGCTACCTAAGAATATCATCCCTCCCTTGGTAGAATGACTCAATCATATTTCCAAGAACAGATTCTTTCAACTCCATCAATAATGGATAAAGGTGTTGCTTAGACTTCACCTCAACAACAAAAAATGACTCAGAGCTATGATGTACCACAACACCACCATTAGGAGAATCCTCAATTACAACCCCTAAATGAGCCAATCTATGAACATCCCTCACTAGGTTTGTCTTGCATCTTCCACAGGATACAAACCTCCCCATTGGAAAAAATGACCTAGAGACCCGATCAGCTACCAATTAGCCTCTGGCAGGTGCGATGGGGACGGAGGAGAACACTCATGTCGCAGTCTTTCAACAACTCTAACCATCTCCTTTGAAGGAGATTAAAATCGGTTTGAGGGAAGGCTTATTAAAGATATTATGGTCTGCATACACATCAATATGAACCGCATAGAGATAATGCCTCCATATTTTCATGGAAAATACCACGGCCTCTAACTCAAGGTTGTGAGTCCAATACCTCTTCTCATGAATCTTGAGTTTCTTAGAAGCATAGTCAATAAATTTTCCATGTAGTATAAAAACACACCCTAACCCAACTCGAGATGCGTCATAATATAAAACGAAGCCCTTAGGATCCTCCGTTAGATTCATCATAAGAGAAGGGGTAAGACTATTCTTCAACAGTTTGAGGCTTCTCTCGCATGCTTCTGACTACTCAAATTTCACATTCTTTTGAGTCAAAGTTGTCAATCGGGAAGCAATAGATGCATACCAATGGACAAACCATCTATTATAACATGCTAGGAAAAAAAACTCCTAATATTCGTAGAAGCCAATGTTCTAGGCCAATTTTTCACCTCTTTGATCATCAGTGGATCAACCTCTACACCCTCACTAGAGATAATATGACCAAGAAACTCTACTGACATCAAAAAAAGTTCAAACCTGCTATATTTTGAAATGAGTTGATGCTCCCTAAGAACATGCAAAACAACCCTCAAATACCACATATGATCATCCTTACTCTTCGAATACACCAATATATCATCAATAAAGAAAATCACAAATACATTGACATAGTTTTGAAACACCATATTTATGAGATCCATAAACATCGTCGGGGCATTAGTCAATACAAACGACATGACTAGGAACTCATAATGACAATATCTAATTTGAAAAGAAGTCTTGCGGATCTCTTACCTCTACCCTAGGTTGGCTGATATCACGATCTCAGTCGATCTTTTACAAGCAGAACTCACACCTTAAGTTGATCAAATAATCATCAATCGAGGGATGAGGATACTGTTCCTGATTGTGACTTTTGAGATGCGGTAATTGATAAACTTACTAAGGCCTCAATGCTTTTCTGCCCCCCCCCCCCCAAAAATATACTAGGAGCCACCCATGAGAAATTTAGCCCTAATGAAACCCTTCTCTAGTAATCATTGAGTTGAACCTTCAACTCTTTCAATTCGGCCAGACCGTTCCGATAAGAAGGTACTGAAATAGGATTTATATCTGGAAAAAAGTCAATACCAAAATCGATTTCATATTCGGGAGAAATACTAGGAATATTATTAGGAAAGACCTCGGGAAATTCCCTGACTACAGGGACCGACTCAATGGTAGGGATTTCACAGTCTAAATATTTGACTCTTACAATATGGTGTAAACACCCTTTATAGATTATTTAAAATGCTTTTAAACACGAAATGATACGATATCTAGGCATGGAATAACCCCCCTTCCACTCTAAGACGGGTTCATTAGGAAATTTAAACATCACCACCCTTGTTCTAAAATTTATGGAAGCGAAACAAGCCTGCACCCAATCCATTCCCAAAATGACATCAAGATCAATCATATCAAGTTCTACTAATCCCATATAGGTAACTCTATTTGACAACATTATAGGGCAATTTCTATGTACTCTCTTAGCAACAAACTACACACCCACTGGGTAGACACCATAAAAGGTTCATTCAAGATGTACGGAAAATTATAAAAAGTAATTAGCGATGAATACAGTAATGAATGACAAGGTAGAACGGGGATAAAGTAAGAATATACATCATTGGAGAAAACTTTGAACATATCGGTCACCATATCGGGCGAATTCTCTTGATCACCCATAGAGTTGAGAGCATAAAAGAGATTTTTCTTTGGAAGATCAACATTCGAACTACTTGCTTGTGCTTGACAAATAAATTTGTTTTTACCCTTCAGCTTTTGGCAATCATTCACTTTTTGTCCAATCTTACCACAACTAAAGCAATTTTATATCCCAATGAGGCAATCAACGTAATGCTTCTTCCCATACTATCCACAAGTTGGGTTCTTGTTTGGTGAACTAGTACCCCTTCCCTTTTTAGGTTTAGGATTAGACACCCTATCATCACGAGCCTTAAGGAACTTTGAAAGAACGTGATTAGAAAACCTCTTTTAAAACCTAGTCTTCTCTTGAATATCAAGCCTACCCTTTAAACTATCATCGAATGACTTTGCCCTATTGGAATCTCTACTTTTCTTCTACCTCATTGAAAAAGGTTGATGAATTGTTACACCTTATATTCCCTCTTTTCCCTTGGAAAGAACCTATCAAGAAAAGCCTTCATAAAAAATATACATGTCACTGAACCACCCCTCAAAGGCCTATTTTCTCTCCATTGGATGAACCATGTTTTTTCCACGTCCTTGAGTTGGTAGGTGGCTAACTCAGCATTTTCACTAGTAGTCAATCCCATAGCATAGAGGATTTTGTAGACATCATTAATGAACTCTTTTTGGTCTTCCTCCAATTCCGACCCATAGAATAGGGGGATTGATCCTTGTGAAATCGCTCAAATAGGAGGCCATGGTGCTAACATGTTGGTTTCCTCGGGTTACAACCTCTCAGTTAGCTTAGACTGTCATGGCTTGAGATTGAGTAGTGATTACTTGTTCTTGAGTAGTAGTAGCTTGGGCCACATGGGGTAAGGATTCCCTTTTTTCCCCATCCGACAAGGCAAGAGGATTGGTCGGAGCTTGATCATTATTAGTAACTTCTTCAAGAGGAGGATCTTAATTGCCACAAGGAGGAACTTTTGGATTAGCAATATCTTCATCAAGTCTTCGTGAAATTCCCCTTTGAGTATCCATACCTATAACCACAATACAAGGTTTATGTAAAAGCACGCATAAAGTAGATTCTAGAGGCACGACATTGGATTTCAAATAAAATGAGAATTTCTAAGCATCATTTAGCTTCTCACTCATAAGTGTTGATCTCTTCACAATTATGAATAAGAACCTACATATATGTGGTGTAATGAGATATAAATCCTAAATATATTCAACCTCATGCTCTGATACAAAGTTTTTCACATCCGAGGAGCACCCCTTGAAGTAACCGGTATTGTCGTTCTCGACGAGGACTAAGACTAACCTCTTGGCACTCTTCATAACATTTCATAGGTTGAAATGCGGAAACTTTAAAACTTTTCTCCTAAATTTATCATGTGGTTTACATATATCTCTCGCATACACATTATATATTAATATCAAGTATACATAGACTCTTAGTATATGAAGATTACATAGTCTTCTACATTTATGTCTCACATATCTATATAGGATAAAATAAAGTCTTAAAACGGAAGTCTCATATTAAACAATGTAAAAAGGAGTATAACAATTGGAATAGACCATACATCAATATAATAAAATCCACATATAGGCTATAAAATATTAATACTCAAATGAAAGAGAATGAACAAAGTGTCTTTAATACTAATCATCATTTAATGTTAGAGAGTGGCATTGTACTCGAGGTAGTGAGGACTTACCTAACTTGGACAGTGAGATTCCAAGACTTCCTTCAAAATTCATCACGAACCCTTCAACGACCGGAACCTAAAATGTTTGGGACAAGGGGATTCGCACATCTCTTGAACTAACTATGGGCACATATGCGCACACAACATAGAAATCATGCTAAAAAGGATATTTGTTCAAACATTCTAATTTACTTTAAAAAAGACTCATGCACATAAAAGAACCCATACAATTCAATGAACACATAACTCTAAAGTCAAGGCAATATCAAAAACAATAGAAAAATAATCAAGTATAGTCAATTCAACATATTGTCAAACTCGGATTCTGGAATTCAAAGGCAACCGGCGTCGTTAACCTCTCTGAGGTCGGAGACATCCTCTTCTTAGCTTTCATTGCATTCTTATAGTTAAATATGACAAAAATTTTGAAATTTTAAACATAATGAAGTATACATAGACTTCATATACTTTCTACATACATTAAATTCTTCTAAGCTCAAATTAAAAACTACCATATATCATTAAAGAATTAATTCGAAACAAAGGATTAATATATTATTATAATTTGCCAAAACGTCCTTAATACAAAATCTTCGAAATGAAAATATTTGAAAGAAACGCTCGAAACAATATCCTCTAGCTATGTCTAAATACTACTCTATAAAAATATAGGTAGCATCCTTAAACTAGAGAGGACCTACCAAATGTTCTGGATATCTCTGAGTACAAACCACTGCAATGAGTCTTCAATTTACTCTTTGACATCTACATATAGAAAAATTAAATGTATAGGGTTAGTATACACTTGTTCTATGTATGGGTGTATGCACACATACACATAAGTCTATGCATGATCAAGGAACGCTCTTCCAATACAACATGCAATTTCTTGAAATTTAAGTCACTAGACATTCCTAATTCGTTAGTTGTTAATAGTGGTATTAATATGATTTATTTTAATGAATTCAAAGAACACAAATAATTTTCCACGTGATTACAAGATATTCGTATCATCAAAATAATTTTAGAAAAACTCGAGAGAAGATTTGAAATTTTTCTATCCCTAAACCGAGAGACGCTTTCTTTGACACTTAATTTTTTTGCAGTTTTTTTTCTTCTTTTTGTTATGTAGTTCAATGATTACTTTAATCCAATTTTTAATCATAAGTGCATACTCACAATGACTAAGGTAAGTAACCCAAGGACTAAGGGAATTATTTCACTATTCTTTTTACAAGTCATACATTACATTATGTATTCGTTGGAAAGGAACATTTCATAATCCTATCTGTATTGGTTGTTCCACTTATTTAATCATTTTCATATTATGGAAGTTATGAAGCATTCATTAGATATTACATTTTACTCCCCTTTATTTGCATAATATAAGAAGTCCTTATAAGTCAATTTTATTTGGCTTTGCCCACTATTTGTTGAAAAGTTCATCGCTATCAACACTGACGATTGATATTCATAATCACTTACTTTCATAGCTCACTTTTAACATACTTTCCATCTTCTTTCTTGATTTCGTAGAGACAACTTTCGAATTAAGATGATGCGAGCTAACATGAAATCTAGTGTCTTTCCCACACCAAAAAGAGGTGATTCACTGATCAAAATGAATTTAGATCATGTGAGCTAACATGAAATACACTATCTGCCGCACACCGAAAAGGGGTGATTCGTCGACTAAGGTGAATTCATGTTAAGTGTTTACCCAACACCAAAAGGGGTTGCTCACGACTATAGTGAACAAGGAACATTCTTTTGAGCATTAACCGACATAGATCATGTGAGCTAAACATGAAATCCATTGTCTTTCCCACACCAAAAAGAGGTGATCTCACTGGCCAATGTTAGATCAAAACATACCTAGCTATCTTAGGTGGAAACCACAGGCTAGTTCGCAAAATCTCATAGCTATTCTATCGATGCGTAGCTCACTTCACTTATCTTCTTATCTTTTATATTTGACCTCAAACAATTCGCAAACTTACTTCTTCATTTAGGTTTACTTACTCAATGATATTTTTCATTCCTTTATTTACATTGATGAGTGTGAATTTATCCTTACATAATATATGGTGTAAAATTAGACTTGTCCTCACACATTCTCACACCTTTTTTCCGTGAATATCTTAACAGGTATCTTAGATGTCAGGGAGGCTAGTCTCACTTCCTTTAACACCTCATTCTGGTTCTTTCATAACTGAAACATAATTAGTTATGATAATACTAGCTTTACTTGTTTACCTTCCATTGTTAGCTTCATATCATCGTTTATGGACGATGAGAACTTCATTCAATGAGTTACATATGTTCATAGTTCATTTGGTTAGGGCACATTGAGACTTGTCCCAATAATTGGCATGCCCTTGGATATGTATTCATTAAATTACCTCAGATGTGCTTATATTGTCATTTCAAAACTTTGGCTATATATGATTGACATAAAATTAGTATTGGCCTAATTAAATTTAGGAATGGCTTCGTAGCCATTTTATTAGCATAATCCATACATTCACTCAAGTGTAATTTCATCAAATAATTATTAGTCAATCTTATATCATAAACTTAGGCATAACATATTAGCAATTTTATTGGCATATGCCAAACATTCACTCACGTATGATTTCATGGAGTTCTTTTTAGCCAACCTTATAAAATAGATTAAACATCATATTAATAGCCATTTTGGACAGCCTTATTAACACTTTAATGAACATAACATTTTCATAAAGTCACATTTAACAGTAAGTATACACATCACAACCATAATTTCTCAAGACTAGCATTTTTTGAAACAAGTTGATGCAATAGTTCTTTATATCATGTAAGAAACCCTTAACATCGTAGGAGTACAATTCATAGATTCATTCAACACTTAAAAATTAAAACCCTATACATTAAAATAATCCATCACCACATAAAAACAACATGATCAAGACTAATCTATATATCATTGATATCGTGAACAAGGATACTAGGGAAAAGGACGTTCAACAAGAATTTTGGGAACAACTTTCGAGATTCGTAGATTCAAGTCGTTGGAAAGCATTCTTGGAGAAAGAACTACAGGATAGAAACCCACAACTTATGTAGAACTGAATCTACGAAGACCACCTTTAACGAAACCTTGAAGAACACATTGAATTCGCCTTAGAGAGTCGATGAACTTTGTGCCTTTTTTCTTACTTTTCTAGCGTCGTGTTTATTAAGTATTTGGTCGTGAGTTTTTAGGTTTAGAAACTGATCATGACTCATTCAACTTAGGATAATTTTTCAAATTAAATAAATAATTACTAAAAAGCCCCTGCTAGATTGAATAGAATGAGGAAAACACAACACTTAGTCAAATATGAATATTCACCTAAGGATTTCGTTTTTCCCATTTAAATTAATTAATTAAATGGATAATTTAACAAACCTATGTTTATAGGGTATTATTAAGTACCCCCTAAGAACATGAAACCATATCAAACCTTTTGGACCATCTTAGGTTAAATACTAGGATGTTCCTTGAGTTATACTAGGTTAGTGTAAGAATTTTTATTTAACCCCTTTAATTTAATTAATTAACTTGCTAAGTTAATTAATTATGTGAACTAGGGCAATTACTAAATTAACCTCAAGTATTTAGGACCATAACTAACCCTTTGAACCATCCTAGGTTAGGTACTAGGTTTTGATTTTCTTATCTTAACCGAAATATGGAAATTTGGTTTGTTATGTCGGTTTTGTCCTTTTAAAATAATTACTTAAGTTTATAAATTAATTAATTAAGTAACTTTGGTTAATTACTAAAGTATCCCTATGTTTTTAGGACCATAACCAACCTTTTGGGCAATCCTAGGTTAGGTATTAGGTTGTCTCTTAAACTAGTTACAAGGTTACTATAACCCAATTAAGTCTTAGGTTGTCGGGTGTACTAGATAATTTATTTTTGTTTGTCCTAGGTTAGTTAGTTATTTATGGGAGTAGGTTAGAGTATAGAATTAGTTTGAGATATAGGCCCCATATGGGTGAATCCATATGCATGCCTACCCCCTAACTACCCTAACTAAATTTTGTTAGGGTGGTCCCCTTTTGGCTGTTTCTCCCCATATCCTTGCGCATGGTCTTGCACATGGGTTGCTTTTAATTTCCTAACAAACTATTATTTACGGTTAATTTTGTAATGTTTACTTATTGTCCCAAGGATCCTCACTATGTCCTTTGATACTGCTTAATCTACATGATCATTTTAAATGGTCATGTACTATGGTACTTTTATTATATGCCCAATATTTCTAAATATTTGGCAGTGGGATGCTTATATTTCCCTAATACTTATTCCTAAAACTTAATAGGTCCTTCACTAGATGGGTATATTTTCTGGAATGTTACACATACATACGAGTTCATAAAATCATAATATAATCAAGAACCTTTCCCATAACCCACGCCTAAACTGACATGTAAAGCGTCAAAATATTCGAGAACGACGCCCCGGGGACCAGCCTAAGGGTCGCTGAGGAAGACCCTAAGTTGGCCAAGCAAGCTACCGTGCCAAATTCTTCCGTGACATGCAGTAAACACCTAAATTTTATCTCATTGTTTTAAGTCAAACTTGAGCTTATTAAAATGTCTAATAAGTGTAGGTATATTTTTGGTAATTTGGGGACAACTTATTGAAGATTATCGATTCTTTTTATACACCTTAACAGACCAATCAAAGCTAAACTCCCAATACAAAACAAAACCTCTTACTTCTTCTCTCCAAAACTCCTTTGTTTAAGCTTTGAAGCTCCAAAGAAGAAGACTGATTTTCCAAGCTTTTTCTCCATAAATTTTTTCGGCTAATCTTCATTAATGAGGTAAGGTTTTTCATCCTTGAAATCTATTTCGTCAAGGAGTCAATTTTAATGATTTTTCAAAGATGATCAAAAACAGGAATTCTCCAATTTTGTGATCTCGGTGTGGGTTCTTGAATAAAATGTTTTCAATCACTGTAATATGATTGAATATATGTTAATTTATGATTTTACACTAAAAATATATGAAATCATGCAAACCATGAAATTGTAGTTTGACTATTTTATGGGTTAAGTGATCATATCTCAATGCTTATTAATTCTTGTGTAGTTTTCCTTGGGCTATAGAATGATCTAAGAATTGTACTGGATTCATGCATAGGTTCTATTTTATTAATAAATCCATTATTGAATTGACATAGATTAATTTAGAATTATAGTTGTTGTATTGAATTTATGATTATGGCCAAGGGTAAGGGCATTTTGTTATTTAATTGGATAATTTAGCTATGGATATAAGTGGTGAGAATGGATTAGTCGTACGCTGCCCTATTTCTCCTTATTTTATGTATCGTAGCTCTTAAATTATGTTGTTATTATCCTAGCTCACTTATTGTGGAGGTGCTATCTGTTATAATTGTGAATGATGTGGCCTCGTCGACATTAATTTATATGTTATGATGATCATGGACTTGTCGGCAACTACTTAATATGCTATGATGATTTGTTTAGTTGATTAAGTTAAATTTATTTTTCTTTGATTGTTTTTAGGTGATCATGTTATACTATGACTATGTCCTTATGTGTGTAGTCTTAGAGTTGATGGATGATTTTTCTTTATTGAGTATATGTGATTATGATAGACTAGGTTGATGTCTATCATTTTGCAACTAGTGTATCTTGATAGGTTGATTTGCTTATTCCTATATGATACTTGAACACTATTGAATATGTGATATTACATTTATTGGCAGCCCTAGTGGACCCATCTTTGGAAGGCGCATTATGACTAGGTAATGACTAAGAGATGGTACCTTTTCATATGGCACTTTTATTGAACATACTCAATGAGAACTAAGTCTATCACTGAGTGAATATGTTGTGGGATGTAGATCTACTTAGAAAGATAATAGAGTACAATGTATCCCTACTTTCGAAGGTGAATAGAGTGCATAAAAGTCCATGATATTCCTTAACCAGGTGCCTACATGGGAGTCGTAGTTTTACAATTGGCAAGTAAAACACTCTCTATCAGAGTAGGTTCGATTCTGAATTCCATGCCTAGCTAGTATGGTGTATGTAAGTTATGGTCTATTCTCATAATGTGGGATACATTATAGTATTTGATAAGTTCTACAACGTTTAGCTAGTTCAATGGCACACTATCTAGACATAGCACGAGTGGGCTTTGATGGTTCTAGAGTGTAGGTTCCCTAGGTATTTATAAGACAATTATGTGAAGTCCTTAATGAATGAAATGTCTTCTAATTCACTTAATGAAAGATTATGACCTTTGCTAATGTATGTTTACTAGAATTTCCTCTTTCTAGGGTAGCTTTGAGAGTTGCTTAGGTAAGCTTGAAGAGGGTGTATGGGTGGTCTCTTCTTGTCCTACTTAGGTGAATCTTAGAGTAACCTTCGGTAGTGAGTAAATGAATGAAAAAGGGAAAAATCTTATTTTCGGCAGTCTTAAGGATTGTTTAGATAGGCTTGAAGAGGGTGTAGGGAAGGTCTCTTCTTGTCTTACTCAAGTAAGTATTAGGATAACCTTTGATAGGAGGTGTATACGTTTATACGGGTTGAAGTGATGATGATTTTATTTTGTAGAATGTGACTTATATGCATATATGTTGACTTATAAGTGACTATTATACCTGTCTTAAAGGGCTTTCTTAAAAAGAGCATGTTTCATAAAAAAGTATGTTTACCATGATTTTAATCATTATGCCATACTTAGTACAAGTGTTTGTACTAATTTCATAGTTTTTGTCTATCTCTAAAGGTGTAGTTGGCATTTGAGAGGAGTCTCCAAACGGAAGCTTAGATTATTATTCATTCAAGCAAGAGTTGGTCTGTCCTCACTAGATTCGACAACATCTTGATGTTTAGATTTCCTTATCTAAAGTATTTTAATAGACTTAGCAATTTTCCTATATGATGATGTATGGGTCGTGTCCCAAAATAGTCGTATGTCTTAGACGGTGACTTTGACACTTCGTCTTTCATCATGTTATATATAAAAGATATATTTTAAAGTGTTACTATTTTGTGTAAAAAGTTTTAATTTTGCACTACTTTCACACATGCATGCAATGAATGATGTCTAAGGGCTTGTACAAGACCTCCGAGAGAACAAATATGTCATTTTGCAATTCAAGAATGCTCTAACTTCTAGGGGGACTCTCGGGTCGTTACAAACATGGTATCAGAGCATAAGGTCATGAATCAGTACATAGGAATTGAAAAGTCTAAAAAAGCCAAATCTAGTAGAGAGTTGTTCATTGGTGTGAGTCGCGACACATCTGTGAGTGAGAGGCTATAGGAAAATAGAGTTTCTCTTCTTGTATACTCTTGTGTCATTCCGTAGAGTTAAAAGTTATAAGTGTCATTTCTTAATGTTTTCTCTTTTGTTTATCGGAGTTGAATTCGAGAAAGACACCGGGTAAGGGGGGTTGGTAAGGAAGTACTAATAAGGGGAGTTCCTCTACGAGTTACGAAAGTTGAGCAAGTGGAACAAGTTCATCAAGGCACTCAAGTTCCTCCCCAAGGTGATCAAGTCCGTATTTTAGATTGAGGTAATAAGGTTTTGGTGGTTCCCCAAATTATGAATAATGGGGATTTTAGAGAGGATCTTTGTATCCTATCCCGAACTATGACAACTCAAATAAATAGAGACATTGGGCCAAGGGTGAATGCTATGGAGAGAAGTATGACCTCTACATTGAGGGACTTTGTGAGGATGAATCCTTTAATCTTCTTTGGTTATAATGTCAAAAAAGAGCGCAAAGCTTTCTTGGATGAGGAACATAAGATAGTGCATGCTATGAGAGTGATTTCTAGGGAGAAACCGGAGTTATCTTCGTATCAATTGGAAGATGTTGCTCAAGTATTGTTTACTCAATGGAATGATAGTGCCGGTTGAATTGGTCCCTTAGATTGGGATGAGTTTAAAGAAGCATTCCTAGAAAGGTACTTTCCTCGTGAGAAGAGGGAGGTTACAAATGAGGGATTTATAAACCTTAGGCAAGGTAACATCAGTGTTAAGGAGTATTCCTCAAAGTTTATCCTATTGTCAAAGTATGATCCATCATTGGTGTCAAACCCTAGGGATGAGATGAGTAGACTCTTGATCAGTTTTTTTCGATATTGTGAAGAAATAGTATCGTACAACCATTCTCCATGGTGACATTAATCTATCTAATCTTATGGTATATACTCAATCAAATGAAGAGTCCTAAACTTTGGAGAAGAATTACGGATTCTCATAGGGGAAGAACTAAGGAGAAAGTTCAACCTATGTTTAAGAAGAAGAATCCAAATAAAGATGGTTCTAGTGAACGTAAGTCTAACTATGAGAGAGGTGGTGGTTCCCAAGTGGTAAATCCTAATTGTGCTACTTGTGGAAAGAATCACTTGGAAAGTGTCTATCCGGTACTAGTGGGTGCTTTGGTTGTTGAAACGATGATCACAAGGTAAGAGATTGTCTTACTATTACGGCTAGAGGAAGAGATACAACGCAAGTTCCTCCTAATTTTCCAAATGGTAGTTCTTCAAAGAGGAATCGCTTCTATGCTCTTCGAGCAAAAGGAACAAAACTGGCTAATGATGATGATATCGATAAGTTATAGTTTTCTATCTTTAGTTGTGATTAGTTCCTTCTAAGTGGGGGAGTCTGTTGAGTGCTTGGGTTGTAGATTGTTGTCTCTTCTTTTCTATTTCATTCAAGCTTGAGAGATAGAATGTCATAGTAGAATGTTGCATGATGCATATTTTTTAGGAGTCTAGTAAAATTGAATTTCATTGATTCCTTGCATTGTGCATTTTATGAAATTATGATTTTTTTGTAAATGATTTATATTGTTTTCCTCCATATTTTCATGCTTTTCCACATAACTTAGTTTAAGATTTTGTATTAGGCAATTTCAACGTGATTTAATGTAAAGGATTTGGTGTTCACTGTAAGATTTTAAAATTTTGGTTAAATTATTCTTTCATAAAAATGGTTATAATGTATATAGAATCTTAGGTATATGAGAAGATGAATTTGTGGAGAAGGAAGTTCCCTCCTATATGAATAAAAAAGTGTGAGTCTTGTTACGTGATGTCACGACCAAACGGGTCGCGACCGCACCCACACTTAATCCTCCCTATGTGAGCTAACCAACCATCTAACCCTGACAATTTCAATATAATTCAACATCAAGGTAATGCGGAAGACTTAAACAAACTCATTAATAAACCAATTCAATAACTTGTAAAATTCAACATCTATTAATTCCCCAAAATACTGGAAGCATCACACCACACGAAACATCTATGATCAATTTACTAAACTAAGAGTATTTCTACGAAGCTAAAATAAACGAAAAGCTAGTCCAAGCCGGAACTTCAAGGCATCAGACATGAGGAAGTAAGGTCCGTCCAAGCTAGAAGCTTAGCTCACCCTGAAATCCGGTGTATGAAGACTGGCTAGAGTTGCGGTTGATTTGAGACGACGTTACGTTTGCTGCGCACTCCACAAATCACAAAGGAAAACAAATACAAGTAAAGGGGGTCAGTACAAACACGGGTACTGAGTAGTAATCATCATCGGCCCAACTCAAATAGAAAACAGTATATATCAAAAATCATAAATCACTATATACTTCAACCATGTAGCAACAACAAGTTCTATAATCATTTGTAAGTACAACCAGTCACACATGAGGACTCAAGCTCATACATAAAAACTCATTTGGGATGGTTCTAGATTGAGTATATTAACTCTTTTCAAAAATTCATTATCGTTATTCCCTCTTGTGTCGGTATGTGACACTCCTCTCCCCCTCTACTATGTGTCGGTACTTGCACTCACTCCGATCCCCTAATTCTATGTGTCCGTTCTGTGACACCAATCCACTAATTCCTAACTACGTGGTCCCGATTCGTGACACTCGATCCCAAATTCTAATCGTTTTCGGTTCGTGACACCCGCTCCCTAATTCTACGTGTCCGGTTCGTGACACCACCCGGTCCCCCTATACGACGTGTGGGTCGTGACTCCCCGTTCCCCCTAATTCTACGAGTCTGTTCGTGACACCTGGGGGCAACCCTCCTCCACTAATCTCATTCTTATAATTTCATCATCCTTCTTATACAAGGCATCATCAACCCCCATACTTTTAGCTCCTCTAAGCTTCTTTATACCCGGCGTCATCATAACAAGGGGTTTTTCAATATTTGGGATTCACTAGCTTCATCATGCTTTTTTATCACAATTGTATAAATCACATTCATACAAGCATACAATTAAGCATATAGAAGACTTACAATACAACCCAAACACTATCATTCGCTATTAAAGATTTTACTACTACAATAGTATAAAAAACCATAACCTACCTCCACCGAGATTGCGATCAACACAAGCTTCTTCTCAAAATCCTTGCTATCCTCTTCGTTTCTCTCCTCTCTCTCTAACTCTTCCCCTCTCTTCTGTTCTTTTTTTCTTTTTCTTATTCAAACCCTCTTTCCTTTTAAACCCTAATTAGCATATAATTAAGTATAACAAGATGGCAAATAATAACCACTAATTAACTAGGTTACCTCTTTTAACCCCCAATAATTAGACTTATTAACATTAACCCACCATTTATCATTAAAAGCATGAATAGTCCAAATGCCCCTTAATTTAATTAACTAAATCCAACCCCGCCTGGGATTACGCAGCCTGTGACAGGGCCCGTCGTGTCTGCGATGGTCCGTCCTGCTGGTCTGTCACCCCACCGATACAGAGACTTGATTTCTAGTGAATGGTCTGTGACGGTCCTTCGTGGACACGACGGTCCGTCGTGCCGTTTCCCTTCGTGACGTTCATAAAGTCCTCTCAGTACCCAAATTTTCAGTTTCTAAGTTTTTTGAATGAGAACCCCCATGATTGTCCGTCGTGCCCATGATGGTCCGTCGGGCCCATGACGGTTCGTCGTGGGTCCGTCGACTCTGCTGCCTGTTTTTTTCCAGAATTAAAATCTGCTACTCCAAACGACTAAATCAAATAGTTCGTTACAATAGATGAAAAAACCAATTACCCATTCGTCGTCCTCGAACGATCACGAGAAAGAAAAACAAAAGATGAAAAGGAGTACCTGGAATCTGTAAACCAGGTGGGTTATCTTCTTGCCATATCAGCCTCCTTCTTCCAAGTGGATTCTTCAACTTGTCGATTCTTCCATTGCACCTTAATGGATGCATTGCCCTCGATCTCACTTGCGGACTTCTCTTCTCAAATGTGCAACAGGCTCCTCCTCATAAGATAAGTTCTCATCAAGCAAGAACTGATCCCAATGAATGATGGAGTTTTCCTCCCATGTATCTTTTAAGCTAGACACTTGAATACCGGATGCACTCCTGAAGCCTGAAGGCAGGCTAATATCAGAAGCCACTCCCCTACTCGCTTAAGTACAATCAAATGGACCAATATACCTCGGTTAGCTTACCTCTTTAAAAAACCAAAACCGCATCACACACCCCTTCAATTGGTGAAACCTTCAGCAAACTTGCTCACCCTCCATAAACTCCAAGTCCCGAACCTTTCGACCGCATAACTCCTTTTGCCCTACTTGATCCGCTAAAAGCTTTTCGTGATAGATTTCACCTTTCTACAAATCCCCCAAAAGGTCAGTACCCCCAAGGTTCTAACCTCGAATGCATCAACCAACCAATGGGATACCTAACATCTCCTCCCATACAACGCTTCAAAAGGATCCATATCAATACTTGGAGTGATAGCTAGTATAGTACGAACACTCCGCGTAAGGGTAAGAAGTTTATCCCCATGACCAACGATTCTATCACACATGCTCGAAGCATATCTTCATACTTGAATCGTTCGCCTCAGACTGTCCGTCGTCTAATGGTGAAATGTATACTAAAGGGTCCAAACCAAGTACCTAATTCCGCATGCAATGTTCTCCAAAACTTAGAATAAACTTGCGTCCTCGATTCTGATATGATGGACAGTGGAACTCTCTCCTGCAACCGAACAATTTCTGAGATGTAGAGTCTGGATAACTTCTCTGGCATGTAAGTCACCTTAACCGAAATGAAATGAGCAGACTTAGTTAATCGATCTACAAATTACCCAAATAGATCAAACTTGCCCAAGTCTTTTGGAAAACCACCACGATTCCATTGGAATTCTCTCCCACTTCCATTCAAGGAATGGGCATTCTCTGAAGTGTTCCTCCCGTAACCTTTTGTGTTCAGACTTTACTTGCTGACAATTTGGACTTTGGCCCCAACTCACAATGTCTTGCTTCATTCTACACAACCAAAATGTTGCCCTAGGTCACGGTACTCTTGGTTTTTTGCACCAGGATGTATAGAATATCCGAACTATGAGAACTCTGTAAGAATAGTGTGGATCAATTATCAACACGGGGCCACACATACCCTTCCTTAATTCTCAATACACCTTCCTCATCCATTATTGCTTCTTTATAGCCTCTCTCCTTATCCTCGCAACACCTCTCATCTCGGATTCGGCTTAGTTTTTCGCAAAAAATCAAAACTGTTTCCCCTTGATCTTGTCAAGAAAAGAAGATCTCGCCTCCACACTGGCCACTCCCCCTTCTCATTTACTTCTAACCTCAAAGTCCGACCTAGGATCTGAACCTCTCTAGCCAATGGGCGTTGAAACTTGTTAGTGGCTAAACTACCCATGCTCCCTGCTTTTCTTCCTATTTTCCGACTTAAGAAGAAGAGGCGTCTGCCACAACTTCGCCTTTTCCCGGATGAATACAGATGGTAAACATCATAATCCTTCATTAGTTCCATCCCCTCCCTTCTCAAATTCAAATCTCTCTGAGTAATACATACTGTAAACTACGATGATCCTATAGACTTCACCCTTACCCCATATAGATAGTGTCTCATTGCTTTAATCAAACACCACACGAGCCAACTCTAAAATCGTGGGTCGGATAATTACGTTCTGCACCTTTAAATTGCCTCGAAGCATAGCATTAACATTCTTCTCTTGCATTACACAACACCCATACCAGAATACGGTGCATCAAATAAACAATGAAGTGCTTAATACCCTCTACTCTCTGGCAAGGTAAGGATAGGTGTTGGTAGTCAACAAGGTCTTGAGTTTTTGAAGCTTTTCCTCACATTAAATTCCGATCCATACCATGGAACATTCTGCTTAGCCAGTTCGTCAATGGGAAGCAATAGAAGGAATCCCTTGACAAATCGACGGTAGTAACTGGCTACCAACAAAGCTTCTTAATTTCTGACACATTATTAGGATCTTACCCCAATTCTTCCACTACTTCGATCTTAGAGGGTCCCCCATTCCCCCCATCTTAGAAACCACGTGCCCCAAAGACCACTGAACTAGCCAAAACTCCACGCTTGGGGAGAATTTGTCCATAAGCTTTTTCTCTCCCTCAACATTTCCAACACAATTCTCAATTCCTCCTTATTGTTTCCTCTTACTCTTGGAGTAATATCAGTATAAATCTTCAATAAATACTATCACAAGTGATCCAATATGGCTTGAAAAATCCGTGTTCATCAGATCATGAAAGCAGCAGGGGCATTCGTTAATGCCCATACCTGTTTCAAAAGTAGTCTTTGGGCACATCGGCTGCCCGTTTTTCAATTGATGGAACCCAGACCCTCAAGTAATCCTTTAGAGAAGAACACAAAGCACCTGTCACTGCTCGAACCAAATCATCAATGCGCGGAAAGATACCTGTTCTTCACAGTTACTACTTTTATTAGTTCCGGTAGTCTCCTATGCACCTCCCAAGACCCTATCTTTCCTTCTTCACAACAAAACAGGGAGCACACCCCAAGGGGATGCACTTGGTCTATGAAGCTTTGCTCAACAACCCTCTTGAAGTTGGGCCCTTTACTCTCTTAACTCGCGGTAGCCTTCCTATAAGGGGGTGATACACAAATGGGCGAGACTTGGTGTTTCAAGATCGATGCAGAAGTCAATTCCTAGTCCCGGTGGCATACCAGGAGGTCTGCAGGAAACAACATCTAAAAACAACTCGCGGACTATTCGACGACTCAATGGAAGGTACGTGGATGTATCATTCCCTGAGGTGTGCCCAAAGCTAACAACCCTTACTAACCATTCTCTACCGAAGAAAGAGACGATACGAACCGGTTTTGAATCAGTGTAAGTCACCCCCCACACTAACGGAATCTTTCCCAGGCTTTGGCTAACGTCCCCAGTTTAAGCATTACAATCCAGATGGGTGCAAATTGGAGAAAGCCAATTCATAACCCAGAATACACCTCAAAATCAACCATTTCTTCTAATATCACAATTCTACATGATATTGCTCCCCACAAAGTCACCAGACCCAGACTATACACCTTTCAACTACCACAGATCACCCCCATCAACCCACCGGAGTAGAAACACGAATAGGCATGTCAAGCAATTTCACATGTAAATAAGACCAGTAGCATTGAGGAAGCTACATTGAAAATGTGGAGCCAGGAACAATATATATAAGCCATGCAATCACAAACGAAAAGATTACCTGTGATAACAGCATCTGATGCCATCCCTCTTCAGACCGCGCCCAGGGAAAGCGTAACATGGGCCCTATCCTTGTCTGCCCGTTTCCCCTACCATGTTGTGCTGTGTTGGCTCCAGGTTGCCCTTACCCCCGGCCGTTTTGGTGACCCACCATTACCACCTCGGCCACCCCGCGTTTCTCTCGAATACCGGCCATCTACAGACCACCTCTACACCTCTACTATTGGGGGTCTATAACTCTGTTTTGGACCATTCCTCCTAATGCTTTCCAGTCTCCCCACTCCAACACTCTCTGGAGTCAAGGCATAGGTCCTCTCTCAAGAAGTGTTGACGGTCTGAGGTGGACCCCCCACACAGTCTGTAGTGAAGACTGAATTGGTCGGACCGTATTAACCTCCTGAACCCTTTCCTCATATTAAGACGCATTAAACCACCTCATTGTTTCCGCAACCTTTTTTCTGTCGATGCCATGGTGAGTCATCTGTCGTTCACTTCCTTCCAACCTATCACGAAGTCCTACCCCCTCTTGAAAGGATTTTTTTTCGTACCGCTACTGTAAGGCTGAAATCCGCATTCTAACTCACCCCCCTTCACAATGGCGAATCCTCTCTGTGTGGACTGAAACAACGTGAGTGGCAGCATAACTGGATAATGCCCGAAAACATGGCCCTTAGTGTCAGTAACTAAACATCCTCACCTTGCTCTAGGCCTCAAGAAACCTCATTTCTTTTCCTAGCTCTCAAATGTCCGGGGAATATACTTCTCCATAACAAGCTAGAGAATGATTCCCAAGTCTACGGTGGTTGGCCGTCTTTTTGTTGAACTCCAACATGTGACCGCCACCACATTTTGGCGTTCCTTAAACTGATAAGGTCACAAACTCAACACACCAAATCGTTCTACTATACCCATTTTTGTGTAATAGCTCATGACATTCACCAGAAAATCATAGGCATCCATCCTCATGATTCACACCCTTTAAGACTGGGAAGGTTTCAATTTTCAAAGAACTTACTACTGAAAAGTTCATGCTGATCATTTGTCTTTTCTGCCCTGTGGTCAGAACTAGGACCATGTTCCTATTTCCAATGAGGGCATCCATGCGGGAAACATAGTAGGGTATGTTGTACTCGAACCGAGGTGTTGGTGGCAGAAAACACTGGAGAGTCTGGCCCTGATCAGAATAACCCCTAAGATCAGCAGAACCTGATTGATCATCTCTGGGGTAGGTTGGGGTGGCAATCCTTCAGTCCTGCATTTGTTTCATTTCCCCTTCCTCCCCTCTCTTACAACTCCTCAGTCGGTGGAGGAGTCACACCAGCCCTAGTACTAGATGGACACTGGTGCTCGTTCTCGTTCTTCAGAGGAGTCCTCCCCACGACCTTTCCACGGCCTCTTGCCATACTCTCTCTGAGTTAACAGCCCCAGTGGCTGGCCCAGCACCTTCTTTAGCGCTTCTTGTCTTGCAGTTGGTGTTGGCGCAGTCGTTGTTGCCTCCTAGTTTCTAACCATCTGCGAAATAGAAGTGAAGATGGTCCTATACCAATTGTATCACCTAGATACAAATTGGATTCAAGTAATACACTAAAGAAGAAAAAGAAAGAATGGAGTTTTCCTAAAGTTTATAGCCTCTCAAAACACGCAAAGTAAAAGGCGTCCCCTACCGTTCCTTAAGACTCTACTATAAGACCCCTGTTCCTTGTGTGATGAGCCAACAACCTAATGCTCTGATACCAAGTTTGTCACGACCCCAAAACTGGTCTCGACTGGCACCCCACACTTATCCTCCTATGTGAAGCGAACCAACCAACTCAAACCCTGACATTTCAATATAATATCAATAGATAATCATGCGGAAGACTTATAACTCATTATAAACCAATTCATACTTTTCTAAACTTCACAACATTCTATTAATTCCCCAAATCTGGAAGTCATCCCCACAAAACATCAATGCTCAAATTTACTAAACTAAGAGTATTCTAATAAGCGTAAAATAACCGAAAGCTAATCCAATTCCCAGACACCATGCCGTAACTTCAAGGCATCAAGACATGCGAAGAAGCTCCTTTCCAGCTAGAAGCAATTAACTCACCCTTAAATCTGGTGTAACTGAAGACTGGCTAGAGTTGCGGCTGAGTTGAGACGACGGTACGTTTGCTACACTCCCAAATAATAAAGAAACAAATACAAGTAGGGGTCGTACAAAAACACGGGTACTAGTAGTACATCGGCCAACTCAAAATAGAAAACCGTATATATCAGATAATATCATAATCAACATATACTCAACATTTACAACTAACAAGTTGCTATAATCTTATAAGTACCACAAGTTCACCACATGAGGACTCAAGCCTCAATAACTATACTCATTGGGGATTAGGTCATTAATTTGGTATATTAACATCATTCAAAAATATTATCTTTATAATTCCTCTTGTGTCGGTACGTGAACACTACTCTCCCCGCTCCCCTACTACTATGGTGTCGGTACGTGACACCTCACCCGACGTCCCCCTAATGCTACGTGTCGGTTCGTGCACTCGAATCCCCTACTTCTTTTTTTTTTTCGTGTCAGTTCTTGACACCCCCGATCCCCCTAATTCTACGTGGTCGGATCGTGACAACCCGATCCCCTAATTCTACGTGTCAGTTCTTGACACCCCCCCCGTCCCCCTAAAAAAAATCTACGTGTCGGTTCGTGACACCACGGGTCCCCCTACATACTAACGTGTTGGTCTTCGTGACACCGCTCCACTAATCTCATTCTTATTACTTTCATCATTTCATCATCAATCCTTCTTTTATACCAAGGATCATCACCAACCCCATTACTTTAGCTATCAACCCTTCTTTTATTATACCAAGGCGTATCATTAACAAGGGGGTTTTCAAGTTTGGGGATTCAATAGTGCATCATGCGTTTTTATCACAATTGTATAATCACCTGCATACAAGCATACAATTAAGCATATAAAAGACTTACAATACCAACCCAACACATATCTTCGCTATTAATGTTTTTACTATGAATAGTAAAAAAACCTAACCTACCTCCACCGAAGAATGCGATCAACAAGCTATTTCTCAAAATCCTTGCTATCCTCTTGTTTCTCTCTCTCTCTCTCTACTACTCGGTCTCTCTCCCTCTATTCTGTTCTTTTTCTTTTTATTATGCAAACCTCTTTTCTTTTACAACCCCTAATGAGCATATAATTAAGTATAAAATCTGGTCATAATACCAACCCACTAATTAATACTAAAGGTACCTCTTTACCCCCAAGTAAATTAGATTATTCACTTAACCCCCCACTTTCATAACTTAAAGCAGGAAATAGTCCCGAAACCCCCTTAATTTTGTAACAGAAATCCGACCACCCCGCCTGGGATTCACGCATCCTGTGAGGGCCTTCGTGCCGTTGTTACGGGGCCCGTCGTGCCTGCGGCGGTCCTGTCCTGCTTCCTTCACACGATACAGAGACTGATTCTAGTGAATGGTCTGTGGACGGTCCTCGTGGGACACGACGGTCCGCCTGCCATTCTGGTCTTGACGTTTCAGAGATTGTGCCTAGTGTAATTCTAGGAAGGATGTTGTCCAAGTGGGGGAGATTGTAACTTCCCTAAAAATAAGTTAGGTTGATCTAGAGCTTAAACTTGTGTCATAATGTTTTAAAGTCTTAAACGTCCAAGAAGTCCGAAAACTAGTAAAAGTTGAACTAGTGTGTCGTAGTGTTTATTGTAGTGACGTTTTGGGGAATGGTTTGATGATCAAATTTAGTACCGATGGTTCTTCCGCGTAAACTGACATGTTATAACAACCCTAAAAATGGATAATATAATAAATGCATGATGTGTCAAGAATTCCTATGATTAGACCAGGGTTCACACGTATTGATACGCATAGAACCATATCTCGCAACCCTTGCTATAGCCATGACAACTAACTTGGGTAGTCAATTGAGCTTGGAAATGTTTGGTCGAACCATGTAGGGCTCTCGAATACGAAGATTTACTAGAATAAGACTTTACCGGACTTAAAAACACGAAATATTAGGTTTAAAGGGTCTAGGGGTTAAATGGTCTTTTTCATGGCTAAGGTTAGTATAATAATTAACCTAAATATGTAGGTGGAGGTGCAATTTTGGGAGAGAGGGGCCGAAATTTGGGCTCTTGAAAGTGAGTCCTTGCGGCCACAAGGGTTCGATCTATGTGGAAGCAATGACTAATGTAATTTTATTTAGCTATTGACTTAATGTAATTAAGTATTCTTATTAATATTAGCTGCTTTTAAAATAAAATAAAAATTCAGATTTTTTATTAAATAATAGAATCATTATTGACTATGTCCTAAAAAACCTAGACCCTCCTAAGCCCTCCTACCACCTCCCCATTGGGTGCCGTCTAAAGACAACTCCCTGCCTCTACCAGTACTCATCGTAGCTTTTCAACAGTGGCTGTTTCTGCACCACAACTAGTCTTATTGACTATGTCCTAAACTAGCCCTCCTAAGCCTCCTACCACTCCCATTTCTCACTTTATCTCGCCACTCCTCACACGCTCAATCTCTCTCCGTTTTCTCACGTATTCTGCTTCAAAAATAAGATTTCAAGATCAGAAAAATAAACAGTTCCTTCAATTTGAAGAACTCACAGGAAATCACAAGAAACAACTGTTAATCGCCACACTAGGCTAAGGAGTTTTTCATTCGAATGGAGTTGACATTGAGGGAGGCTTAGAACTGTTCTTGGTTTGAAGTTGTTGGGCATCAAGCTATGAGTTCAACGTCAAAAATGTATGGGTCTTCTTCTATCTTGGTCCCTTTCCCAAAAGACCCCTTAAGGTGCATATTATTCATCCGAAAACTAGTATTGTTTCCCCTTTCGCATGCCCCTGTCACTAACTCCCAATGAATCGTAGGTTGGGTATGATTTCTGGTAGATTTAGGTATATTTTCTGTTTTTTCTTGATAGATATAATTATGTTTGTGTACTTGAAATCATATGAAAGACAACCATGTATCTGAAATTATGTGCAAGTGTATGTGTGTGCAAAAATGTACAATGAATGAGGTTCTCCGACTAAGGCTTCAATTTAATAATGTTTTGGTTGTCATTTACGTGCATAAACCTAGGTGAATCGTGATGTTCATTAAAATGAAATTGTGGCTTATTTAAGTATCAATCTTTTGTCTAAATAAATCGATGGAAAATACACCTCAAAAAGTATTAAATGATTTATAAATTACCCTATGAATTCAACTGCATTTATTGAAGTAGTGTATGAAAATGTACAAAATTTCAAGAAAATTATAAGTTGTTTTTCTACGTAACCAGATTGGGAATCTCAAAAAACTTAAATGGGTATAAATGAGGTGAGATCATTAGGAATCGAACTCGCGGCCGTCACCTTGAAAAGCACTAACTGAAAAAGGAATAGGTCAAGGGGGATTGATCTTGGGTTTGCTGCTCAAATTAAAGTACAAAAAAATTAATAAACCTAACATGGGAATCGTGGGAATCAACCGCACGACCTCCAGGCACGAGTGGAAGTCAAAGTAAAATAAAAAAAGTGAGGGCATGGGAATCGGAACCCACGACCTCAAGCTGGGAATGAGAGTAAAAGGAAAGGACAAAGGCAAAATAAAATAAAAAGAATGGTGAGGCCTGGGAATCGAACCCTCGACATCATAGAATTTTTACGGAGGAGAATCAAAGATAAACGGGAGCGTGTGGGGAATCAACCTTATACTGCCACTATATGGAATGCAGGTCAAATTCTCATTCCGCTAAGCATGTTTTGGGTCATTTGGTGGCAGTGATTCCACTTTCCACATCTTTTTTGTGTGGGGGAGACACAGGATTTCATGATGCTCACATGTTCTATGTCGGTTAAAGTTAAAGTTCCCAATGAATTAACGACGTCAGTGTCAAATGATGCACATAATGAAATGAATGATAACAAGGTGTTAGGATAGGATAATCAAAAGGTGAGATAGACGTAAGTAATGAAACTACGTCATTCTTGATCATTGCACAACAAACCCGATGAAAGACTTAAACTACATCCTAGGTGTTCACAGTAGCATAGGAACGAAATAAAATTAAGTATATAATAATGAATGTAGCAGACTTTGTGTTATCTAAAGAAGTCTCCCTGGTTGAGGTCCCTATGTTGAGCCCTAATTTTGGGAAGTTTGATGTCAAGTCCATGATTCAAGTCTCATGGCATATGATAGGATGATATGGAAATGTTATGTGCTATATGCATATTTATGTGATAGATGGCAATATGGTCTGATGCTATGTGCAAGACTTCTTGTTCTTACAAATATGATACTTAAGATGATGCATGTTACTCATCATGCATGACTTTCCTAATCCCAATTTTGAAGGTCAACCAATTTTTTAATCCAAATATTAGGATGCTCACTAAAAATTCCTAATCCCAAATTGGGAGTGGCACTTACTTGACTTTCCATAATCCATGTTGTTAGGAAATTATTCTTACTCATGCATGTCCTTGTTCTTGCTTGCATATACCCATACTTAGAGTACAGTGTGTACTAACCCTAAACAACTCTATTAATAAGGTGTTCAAATCACAGGTGGACAGCTAGAAGCTACAGGTTACGCTAAAGACTCAACTACCCCGGACGTGGAGCATCCATCCGGACTTTGTAGGACTTCATGCTTTCGAGGATGATTGCCCATTATATTCTTTCTTAGTCCTAAGATTCATCTAGTGGAGTATGTTCCATTAACATTTCTTTCCGCTTTTGTTTAGACATTGTATTGGTGCCATCTTTGAAAGTATACATTTAATGCTATATTAAACTATTTCTTTCACTTGATGATATTAATGTTAGATGGAGATGGTGAGCAAATATGAACCTAATATAATGATTAGATGTATGTTAAGAAATACAAATGTTTTAAATTTTCATTAAAATTAACCAAGAAGAAGTAAGAATGATGTAAGTCGGCTTATCTTCGACCTTTGAGAGATCACCGATGCCGACCTCGTATAGGGATAGAATCTTGTAATTACAATGTTGGTATCAGACCTCTAGGTTAAATTCTGAGGATAATAAGTTCACATCAACAACATTGAGTATTTTCTAAGTCATGGTAGTGAAGTGCACCAATATCCTTAATTAGAGATTGCACGATGCATAGGAAAATTTCACTTCTTCTAATACTATCTTGCTTTTCCTAATGTCTGATTTATTGGTGTTATGAGCGTGTATAACATCAATTCTTATTGTTTTTAAAGAGAGATGAATACTGAAACAAAAACTTTGGTCAGTAGGAGAGAATGTGCAGCTGACTGGTGGAAATCAGTTCCACCCCAGGCTCCAGCTGAAGGAGTGGCCATGTCGGGTCAACCTAAGCTGGTTGACATGCCGAGGTGGGGGCATATATAGCCCAGATTGCATAGTCCATCACTATGTAGGCCCATGCTATGACTGCCCAGGTCAACCGATAAGATATTTAGAGGGAGAACCCTTAGGTTCGTAGCATGGATAACAGGTTTAGAGACTTTACGAGGATGAATCCTCCTATTTTCATAGGGTCTAAGACTTCAGAGGATCCCCAAGTGTTTTTTGATGAGGTAAATAAGATTTTTTTGTCTGGGGGGTGCACATATATAGAAGGCTTAGCTGGCTTCCTCACCCTGCCAGGATGTTGCACTCGACTTTGTGCAAGATGTGTAGATAGACGAGCTTGGGTGGCGTTCGGTCACTTGGAGCGTTTAATAAGACAACCCTTCCTGAGAGATTCTTTCCAGGGAGATGAGGGAGGCAATTACTGATTTTATCAACCTTAAGTATGATTCCATGACAGTAGGGTACTTCGCTGAGTTTGTGACTCTCCAGGTATGTACTTCCCATGCATCTACACATTGATGAGAAATTAGCGGTTCCCCTCACAGGAATCGATGGAGATCTGGAGGAGTGTCGGTCTTTGATGCTCCATAATAACATGGACCTTCCAAGGTTAATGGTGCATGTACAGCAGGTGGAGGACAACTGAAAAATGATGCACATTCGTGATGCAATGAGGCCTAGTCCTCAAGATAAGGCAGGTCCTAGCAACGGGGGCAACATGAACAACTTTGGCGTGTGTGAGAAGCCTAGATTCAAAAAGGGGCAACAGAGTTCTGGGAACTCTAATTCTCAAAGGAGTACAACACCCTAAGTAGGCAAACCTGAAACCAAGAAGGGTAATGGAGGTTAGATGCAGTGTCGCAAAAAGAATTGTGCTAACTCTGGGCGTTCTCATAGTACAGAGTGCAGACAGGGCACTAATTCCTTCTTAAGTTGCAGTAACAGTAGGCACATTTTTAGAGACTTACCACAGAAAAGATGTGACGTTAGTGCTAATGCTCAGCCTTGGGCTAATCCACAGTGTGCAGCAGCAGCTGAGCCCTCCTAAGAGGAACAAATTCTATGCCCTGAATAGCAGGGAGGAGCAAGAGATATCTGCTGTGTGGTCATATATATGCCCCAAGTATTCTAAATTTTTGTTTATGCTTTACTTGATCAAGGGTCTACTCTTTCATTTGTAACTCCTTTGCTTTCTCTCTCTCCTTTTGATTATTCGCTGTAGTTCTCTCATGCATGACCTATAGTGGTTAGTACACCTTTAGTATAAAATGTAAGAACTGATAGAGTATACAAGGATCGCCCAATAGTTGTAAGTTGTAAGACTAAGTGTGAAGACTTGGTTGAGTTACCCATGCATGATTTTGATATTATTCTTGAAATGGATTGGCTTCACAGTTGTTATGCTTATTTGGATTGTCGTAGTAGAGTGGTCAAATTTCATTTCCCTAATGAAGAGGAGATAGTCTGGGAGGGGTACAACTCGAGTCGTCCTAATCCCTTGATTTCAAACCTTAAGGCTAATAAAATGATGTCCAATGGATTATTATATCATATTGTGAGCGTTTTTGATTTAGATCATGACATTCCTTCCATAGACTAAGTGCCTGTAGTGAATGAATTCACAGATGTATTTCTTGATGATTTGCCTGAAGTCCCACCCCCTAGAGATATTGACTTTGGTATCAACTTAGAACACGATATTAAACCAATTTCGATTCCTCCCTACAGAATTGCTCCAGCTCAACTCAAAGAGTTGAAGATGCAGTTAAAAGATCTCACTGATAAGGGTTTCATTCAGCCGAGCATATCTCGTTGGGGCGCACCAGTGTTGATTGTGAAAAATTGGGATTGAACCCTCAGAATGTGTATTAATAAACTGCAACTCGAAAAAGTCACTATTAAGAATAAGTATCCACTTCCCAGAATAGATAACTTGTTTGACCAACTCCAAGGATCTAGCTTCTTTTTGAAAATTGACCTTCGTTCAGGTTACCTTTAGCTTAGGGTTAGGGATAGAGATATCCCAAAGATAGTCTTCCGTACCCATTATGGTCCCTATGAGTTCTTAGTTATGTCATTTGGTCTCACGAATGCCACATGCCTGCTCATATGGATCTTATTAACAGGTTCTTTCCGTGAGTAACCTTACTCTTTCTTGCATAGATACTCATTGATGACATTATGGTTCTATTTAAGACCAGGAAGAGATTAACAACATTGAGACTAACCATGTCAGGTACGTAGACATATCAGTTGAACCAAAATTTAGCAAGTGTGAATTATGGATGAGATTAATGCCTTCCTGGGTAAATGTTCTGGTCCTACCTAGGTGTATAGGTGGACCCAATGTAGACTGAGGTTGTTTTAATGACTGTCCCAAAACTCTTACTCTAAGTTATCCATAGCTTCTTGGATTGGTGATTTACTACCACCGCGGTGTCGTTGAGGGATTTTCTTCAATTGTTGCCCCACTAAAAGCTTTGATAAATAAGAAGTCCATGTTTGAGTGGACGGACACTTGTGAGAAGAGGTTCCAAGAGCTTAAGGATAGATTCACTTCAGCCTCGGTGCTTACTTTTCCTAAGTATGGTGAGAGTTACACTGTATATTGTGATGCATCTAGGGTTGGTATGGGTGGTGTTCTTATGTAGGGTGGTAAGGTTATAGCTTACGCGTCCAGACAGCTCAAGGTTCATGAGAAAAGTTATCCCACTCATGATCAGGAGTTGGCAGCTGTGGTGTTTGCACTGAAGTTGTGGAGGCATTACTTGTATGGTGTGCATGTGGATATGTTCACAGAACACAAAATTCTAAAATACGTGTCCACACAGAGGGAGTTGAATTTACGTCAGCGGAGATGGTTTTAGCTGTTTAAGGACCATGACATGAATTTTCACTACCATCCATGTAAGGCTAATGTTGTAGCTGATGCTTTGAGGGATGAGCAGGAGAAGTACAGCCCACATTGAGAGTGAGAAGAAGGAGTTGGAGAAAGATGTACATAGACTAGCCATACTGGGAGTGCGATTGGTTGACTCTACTAGTTAGGGTGTTTAAGTTCATCCAAGTTCTTAATCATTCTTTGTACTTGAAGTTAAGCAGGGTCAGCATCTCGATCCTGTGTTGATAGAGCTGAAGGACTCAGTGTTAATAATGATGAATGAGTCTAATCACTTTGGACTGATAGGCATAGTTAGGTAGCCAAGATTGCTATGTGTACCGATGTGAATGATTTGGAACAGGATTGTTCAGATGACCATGTTCAAGGATATTCATACCTCAAGATTCCCAAGATTTATCATGATCTTACGAAGATTTAATTGGTGGGAAAATGGAATGGAGAAGACATTGAAGAATATGTGGCCAAGTGTCCTAATTATCAGCAGGTTAAGGCAGCACATATTAAGCGTGGCGGTCTTACATAGATTTTTGAGGTTCCAACTTCGAAGTGGGAGGAAATTTATAAGGACTTCATGATTGGCCTTCAGAGGACTAGGAGAAAGCATGACTTCATATGGGTTATTGTGGACAGGATTACTATGTCTGTCCACTTTATCTCTGTAAAGTCTAGTTACAGAGCCGAGCATTATGTGAGACTCTACATTGATGAGATTGTGAGATGTCATGGGATTCGTTTGTCTATCATTTAAGCTAGTGGAGCTCAGTTTACTGCACATTTCTGAAAATCTTTCCAGAAAAGATTGGGTACGTAGGTAAAGCTTAGTACCGGTTTTCATCCTCTGTCAGATGGGAAAGAACATCTCACCATTAACACATTGGAAGATATGTTGAGAGTGTGTATGATTGATTTCAGGGGTAGCTAGGATGACCATCTTTCTATGATAGAGTTCTCGTATAATAATAGTTATCACTCCAGGATTGATATCGCACCGTTTGAGGCATTGTATGGTAGGAGGTGTAGAACTCCAGTTGGGTTTTTCGAGGTTGGAGAGTCATCCATTTTGGGTCCAGAGATCATTCATGAGGCCTTTGTAAAGGTCAGAGTTATTAGGGACAGGTTTGTTACTACTAACAATCCGTAGAAGTCATATGCAGATAATAGAAAACGACCCTTAGAGTTTGATGTTTGTAACCAGGTGTATCTTAAGATATCACCTATGAATGGGGTGATGAGGTTTGGCTGGAAGGCCAAGTTGTATCCGAGGAATGTTGGTCCATACGAGATTCTACAGCGTGTGGGTGAGGTGTCCTACGAGTTGGAATTACGAGCGGAGCTAGCTTCTGTTCATCCAGGCTTTCATGTATCCATGTTAAAGAAATGACCAGGCTATCCAGCATCAATTCTACCTGTAGAAGGTTTGGGGGTCGATGAAGACTTGTCCTATAAGAAAGTACCTGTTGAGATCTTAGACAGACAGATTAAGGGGCTGTGGAACACAAAGATTGCAACAGTGAAGGTATTGTGGAGAACATTTTGTTGAGGGTTGTATGTGGGAGGATGAGGCCGATAGGAGATTCCTCTACCTTCATTTTTTCATCTCTTGAGGTTATACTTCCTACTCTTAAGTCTAAGTTTCTTTATCTCTCTATTTTTGTTGTTATTGCTTGACTTTACATAGTGATTATGTTATAATTTAACTGGCATTACGCTAAATAGTAGTAGTGTCATTCGGGGACGAATGTTCCGAAAGGGGAAAAAATGTAACAACCCTAAAATGGATAAGATAAGAATGCTTAATTTGTAAAGAATGCCTATGATTATACGAGGGTTCACACAGATTGATGCACGTAGAACCAGATCTCGGAACCCTTGCTATAGCCAAGCAAACTAACTTGGGGAGTTAGTTGAGCTATGAAAGGTTTGGTCCAACCATGCAGGGCTCTAGAATATGAATATTTACTCAAATAAGTGTTTGCCGGACTTAAAAAGAGGAAATCTTAGGTTTTAAGGGTCTAGGGTTAAAATGGTCTTTTTCCTAGATAAGGTTAGTATCATATCTACCCTAAATATGTAATTAATTATTTAATTAAAAAGGTGGAGGGGCAATTTGGGGAGAGAAGGCCAAAATTGAGCTCTTGAAGTGAAGTCTTGCTCCACCTGGGTTCGAACCTAGGTGGAAGAAATGAATTAAATTGATTTTTATTTAAGATATTGAATTAATGAAGTTAATTAATAATTTTTAGTCATTAGCTTATTTAAAATAAAAGAAAAATCAGATTTTTATTAAATAAATAGAACCTTATTGACTCTATCCTTAAACTAGACTCCTAAGCCTCCTACAACTCCCACTCTCTCACGTTTACCTCTCCACTCTCACGCTCAATCTCTCTTATTTTTCTCACGTATTCTCTCTGCAAAAATAATAGTCAATATCAGAAAAATAAAGCAAGTTCTTCACTTTGTAAGAACTCACACAAAATCATAAGAACACAAGCGTTAATCGCACACTAGGCTAAAGGAGGTTGTCATTCTAGTGGAGTTGACATTGAGGAGGATTAGACGTGTTCTTGGGTGATGTTTTTTGGCATCAAATTACGATTTTAACGTCAACAAGGTATGGGTTTTATTATCTCTTGGTCCCTTTTCCTAGAGACCCCTTAGAGTCATACTATTCATCCGAAAACTATGATTATTTCCCCTTTCGCATGGCCCTGTCACTAGCTCCTAATGAATCGTAGCGTAGGTATGATTGCTGGTAGATTTAGGTATATGTTATGTTTTCATGATGTATATGATTATGTTAGTGTACTTGAAATCGTATGAAAAACAAACATGTATTCGAATTTATGTGCAAGTGTGTGCGTGTGCAAAATTTTTACAATGAATGAGGTTCTCGGATTAAGGCTTCAATTTAATAATGTTTTGGTTGTCACTCTATGTGCATAAACCTATGTAAAACGTGATGTTCATTAAAATGAAGGTGTGGCTGATTTGAGTATCAATCTTTTGGCTAAACGAATCGATGAACCATACACCGCAAAATGTATTAAATGATCTACAAATTACCCTATGAATTCAAATGCAAATGTTGAAGGAAATGAGCTGGAAAATGTGACAATTTCCAGCAAATTATAAGTTGTTTTCGGCTAAACTCAGATGTATAAATCTGGAAATTTAAATGGGCATAAATTATGTGAGGTCATTAAGAATCGAACTAGCGATCTCACCCTTGAAAAGCACTAAAACGTGAAAAAGGGAAATGGGGTGGAGAGGGATTGATCTAAAGTGTGCTAGCCTAAAAGTAAAGTACAAGAAAATTAATAAAAATAGAATGGGAGGCGTGGGAATCTAACACACAACCTCTAGATTGAAAATGATATCTTTGCATACATATAAGATACATAAGTTTTGTATTACATAATTTTAGGAAGATATGAATCACTTAACGAACTATGAATGAAGCCTCATGTCTTGTATGAATAGACCCGTAAGTCTAGCATACATTTAAGAATAAGTGAACCTAAGATGTATGTAATGAAATGATGTAACCCTAGAAGGGTTAAGTAAAAGTGTAAAACACAATAAAAGGCCAAGTGCATTGGCATACAATGAAATGAATATTATGTAAAGAAATGATGAAACCCTAAAAGGGTTAAGTAAGAGGACGAAACACACAATTGGCCAAATGCATTGGCATATGACAAAATGAACATTCACGTAAAAAGGGGTGAGTAATTATGAAGATAAAATGTGGTAATGTTATGAATGTGGTGTAAACATGATATGAGGCTAATGTAAAAGATGAGAGCAATCTCAAATCACCGTAAGGAAATGTTACCAAAACGTACTCACCTATGAGATGTAAAGTTGATGAACACACCCATCTCTATGAATACTCTAATGAAAGTATTGAGATTAACACACTTAATACTCATGAGATGAGAAATCATCTATTGAGCTATGATGTCCTCATACTAGAAGTCAACTTCCATGACGTGTGAGTTGATTGTAATGGAACTTTATACTGAGAACCGATAGACTAGCTATATGCGGTGATGCCTTCTTTCGAGAAGGGCGGAGGTTCACATAACTGTCATAAGATGAGATTGTCCAACTTGCAGGGTATGGGTCTCCTTGTATCTCCTAGAGTTTGAACCTATACTGCCAATAAAGGGATTTTGCGAGGTTAAATTCCCATGTATTCTAGAATGTCTTGGGTCACATTGGCTGGTGATTCCAACTCTTTTCGGTGTTGGGAGATACTGCATTTCATGATGCTCACATGATCTATGTTGGTAAAAGTTGAAGTTCCCAATGAATGAACGAGGTCAGCCTCAAATAATGTACATATTAAAATGAATGATACCAAAGGTGTTAGGATAGGATAATCAAAGGGTGAGCTAGACTTAAGTTATGAAACTACATCACTCTTGATCATTGCACGACAAACCCAATGAAAGTCATAAACTACATCCTAGGTATAGCTAGTGTTCACACTAGGTTAGGAACGAAATGAAATTAAGTACATAAGAATGAATGAAGAAGATTCTGTGTTGGCTAAAGATGTCTCCGTGGTTGAGGTCCCTATGTTGAGCCCTCATTTTAGTAAGTCTTGATGTCAAGTCCTTAATTCCAAGGTCTCATGGCATATGAACGGATGATATGAAAAATGTTATGTGCTATATGCAATATGTTATGTGATATATGCAATATGTTATGATGCTATCTGCAAGAAATTATGTGTTGTATGCAATATGATAAGTATGATGATGCATGTTACTCTCATCGCACGACTATCCTAATCCAAATTTGGAATGTTCACTCTCTTTTTTAATCCAAATTTGGAAAGCTCACTAACCTTCCTAATCCCAATTTGGCATGTCCACTTACTTGACTTTCCATAATCATGTTTTTAGAAAAGTGTGATTCTTAATCATGCATGTCCTTGGTGTGTGCTTGCATATACCGACACTTAGTACAAGTGTGTACTAACCCTATACAACTCTACAATTTTAAGTGTAGGCACATGTGGACGCTAGAGTTACAGGTTGACGCAGAAACTATCTGGACGTGGAGCATTCATCCGGACTTGGTAGAACCTCATGCTTTCGAGGATGCTTTCCCATTATATTCTAGTTTAGTTATAGGATTGAGTTAGTGGAGTATGTTCCACTAGTTTTTCTTTCCACTGTTGTTCAGATATTGTATTGGTGCCATTTTTGCAAGTGTAAATTTAATACTATATTAAACTATTTATTTACTTGATGATATTAATGTTAGATGGTTGATGGTGAACAATTATGAACCTAATAGAATTATTAGTATGTGTTTTAAGAAACAAAGATGTTTCCAATTTCGCACTAAAATTAACCCAGACGAAGTAAGAATGATGAAAGCATGTTTGTCTACACCCTCTAAGAGGCCAACGACGCCGATCTCGTGTGTGGATATACTCCATTCGTGACACATATAAAGGGTCAAAACATCCGAGAACTACGCCCAGGGACCAGCCTAAGGGTCCCACAGGAAGACCCTAAGTGGGAAAGCAAGTTATCGCGCCTGCAAGAATTTGCCAGTCGTTGCGAGTCAGCAGCTGCCCCAAAAATGGGGAAAATGTTTTCCATGCAATGAGGAGCTGTCATTAACCATTGTTTCTCGAATTTTTTCAGAAACATGATTTTAAAATTCCTCCGCGTCGCGAGTTTAACTCCCAGATTTGGTCGCGTCGTTTTTAAGTAAAATTTTGAGTTTGTTAAAATGTGTAATAAGTTTAGGGATATTTTGGATAATTTGGAGACGATTTATTGACGGTTATTTAGTCTTTTTATACACCTAAACACACCAATAAAGTTTAAACCCTCAACTCAAAACAGAACCTCTCCATTCTTCTCTCCAGAACTCCATTGTTGAACATTTGAAGCTCGAAGGAAGAAGACTGATTTTCCAAGCTTTTTCTCCATAAATTTTGTGGGTTAATATTCTATATTAAGGTATGGTTTTTCATTCCTTAAATATATTTTTTCAAGGAATAAATTCCAATGATTTTTCAAAGATGATAAAAAACATGAATTCTCCAATTTTTTGATATAGCCATGGGTTCTTGCATAAAAAATTTGAATCATGTTGTTATGATTGAATTGATTTTACTTTGATTATTTTAACCTAAAAATTCTATGAACCCATGAAAACCATGCAATTCTAGTTTTGACTATTTTATAGGTTAAGTGATCATGTCCTAATGCTTATGAATTCAAGTGTAGTTTTCTTTGGTTTATATAATGATGTTAGAATTGTATTTGGTTGATTCATAGGCTGTCTTAGATTGATAAATATATATATTTATTGACCTAGACTGATTTAGTATTGTAGTTTATGCATTGAATTGATGATTATGGCCATAAGCAAGGGCCATTTGGTGTTGGATTGGATTATTTAGCTCTGGATTGAAGTTGTGAGAATATATTGATGGTACACTTCCCTATTTCTCCTTATTTTATGTAATTAAGATCTTGAATTATTTTGTTATTTGTATGGTCTACTTATAATGTCTCTACTATGTGTTGTAATTGTTAAATATGTGGCCTCTTCTGTGTTAATTTATGTATTATGATGATCATGGCCTTGTCGACAACTACTTGATATACTATGATAATTTGAGTAGTTGATTATGTGAAGTATGATCATATTCATCTACTTGTGATTAAGTGAAAGTATGTGTTCTTCTATTGTCGTTAGGTGATCATGTTAGACTATGACAATGTCCTTATGTGTGGAGTCTTAGAGTTGATGCATTATTCTTCCTAATTGACTATATGTGATCATGATAGACTAGGGTGATTTATCTAGTTGTACTAATATGTCGAACCTTCTATGTAGAAAGACGGTTAAGAATGAGCTATAGTTATAGAACATTGATTGAAAGCCCTAGTTGACCCATCTTTGGAAGGTGCATTATGACTTGATAATGACTAAGAGATGGTACCTTTTCATATGCCCTTTTTTTTATATACTTTCTCTATGAGAAGAAAGGTTAGAACTGAGTGAACATGTTATGGGATGTAGCTCGACTTGAGAAGGAGACTAGAGTACAACGTATCTCTACTTGAGAAGGAGACTAGAGTGCATAAAAGACCCTGATATTCCCTAATCATGTGCCTACATGTGATGTGTCCTAGTTCTACCCATGGCAATTATAACACCATCCATAAGAGTAGGTTAGACTCTTGATCCATGCCTAGCTAGTATGGTCTATGTCGGTTATTCCTTTTCTTTTCATGTGGGAAACATTCTAGTATTTGATAAGTTCTACAATATTTAGTAGTGGAATGGGACACGATATATACATGACATGAGTAGTCTTTGATGATTCTAGAGTGTAGGTTCCCTAGGTCTTTCTAAGACCATTATCCGAAGACATTAATGAATGAAATGTCTTCTAATTGGTTTAATACATGATGATGAACTTAGATAATGTATGTTGAGTAGAATGTCCTCTATCTAGGGTAGGTTTTAAGGTTTCTTAGTTAAACTTGAATAGGGTTTATGGGTGGTCTCTTCTTGTCCTACTAAGGTTAACCTTGGAGTACTCTTAGGTGATGAATAAATGAATGGAAAAGGGAACAATCGTATCTTAGGTAGTCTTAAGAATTTTTTAGGTAAGCTTCAAGAGGGTGTATGGGCGATCTGTTCTTGTCTTACTTAAGTAAGTCTTAGGATAACCTTTGGTGGTAGGTGTAAACGTTTGTATGGGTTGAAGTGATGTTGATGCTATATTGTGTAATGTGACTTATATGCATATATGTTGACTTGCAAGTGACTATTATACTTGTGTTAAAGGGTTTTCATAAAAAGAGCATGTTTCATACAAAAATCCGTCTACCATAATTTTATCAATTATGCCATAGTTAGTACAAGTTTTTTACTAATTCCATTCTTTTTCTCTATCCGTAAAGGTGTAGGTGGCATTTGAATGGAGTCTCGAAGTGGAAGTTTGGATTAGTGTTCATTAATGCAAGATTTGGTCGAGGAATCTGGATGTTTAAATTTCCTTATTGTAAGTATTATAATAGACTTAGCTATTTTTCTATATGATGAAGTATGGGTCGTGTCACAATATATTCATCTGTCTAAAATGGCAACTTTGAGACTTAGCTTTTCATGATTTTTCTAGAAAAGAGATATTATTATGTGTTACTATTTAATTTGAAAATTTTTATTTCTACACTACTTTTCATACATGTATGATGTCAGATCCCGAAACCACACCATATAAGTTATGGTCAATCTCGGATTGTAACCGCCAAAATTTACATCTCGGAGGTCTTGTACAAGCCCTTACATATCATTCATAGCATATACATAACAAAAAGTAGTGCGGAATCAAAACTTTTCACAAAATATTTCATAATCTTTAAAAAAGCTTTCATATAAAATCATAGGAAATACTAAGTCTCAATATCATCTAATTTAAGACACGAGCATACTTAGGACACGGCCAATACACAATATGAAAACAGAAATACTTAGTCTATTCCATTACATCAAATGGAAACAGAAAAGACATCTATTCCCTTGAGTCAAATGTAAACATACTTCAACTTCTCTTGAATGATGCTACGATCCAAGTCTTTCTTCCCAAATGTATCTCACTTACCAACAACCATAGACATAGATAAAAGCATGGATTAGTAGAAAAACATGTACTAAGTATGGCTTAATGCATAAAAATCATGAAAACGGACATTTAATGGAAATATGCATATTTTAATTTAAATATCATATTATATTTGTGAGAACAACATTTAACAACTTAGAAACACATAAATTAACATTTAACGTATTATTCACATTTCGTAACCACATTATTGTAGCTTCACTTCACTGTACAGTGAACTTCTTTGTTACAGTGAAGTGCTTTCCCTTTCCTTTTTAACATTTCCAAGCATGTAGTATTCTCATTAAAAGTTATCCTAAGACTCACTTAATCAACACAAAGATAAACCTCCTATACAACCTCCCTAAGCATGCCTAAAGGACCATCAAGACTACTTCTAATAAGACATATACACACTTACAAGAATCATACATACCAACGTATAGCTAACATGACATTATCTTTCCAGAGTCTATTAAAAGACCTACATAAGTAAATCAAAAATATAATGCCCATTATTTACTTCTTCAAGACTACCTAAATAATCCTTAAGACTACCTTAGTTTAGACTATGTCCACATAATCAACATCTTCCCTAACTACAGCCAATCTTAAGATTCATCTAAGTAATATACGAAGTGACCATTCTTTTACCCCCTTTACACCTTAACTAGACAAATAAGTACTCATTCATTTAACATACTTTCTTATTTAATTCATTATATTAATTAGTTCATATCGGAGACATTCAACACATAACGGACATTCAAGTAATGGTCTTGGACAAGACCTAGGAACTCCAATTAACACCGTCAAAGCCTATTGTGTAATTTCTAGATAGTGTCCGATACTACCACCAAAACTTCATGGAACTTCTCTAATGCTAGTAGGTATTCCATATGATGAGAATAGGCAAAAACCGACATAGACCATGATAGAAGGACATGGAATCTGAAGATTTAACCTACTGCGATGTGGGTGTTCTACTTGCAAATGGTATAACTTAGAAACATCCCATGTAGGCACATGGTTAAGGAATATGAAGGACAATGTTTTTAATCTAGTCTCATTCTTTCACTAGAACTACTTTACTTAACATACTCACTCTATACTAGTGTTTGTTCTTACAGAGTAATTCATACTTAAGGTTCACATAAAGCGGTTCACTATCAAGTTCATAACCCAATCACATTTACCCTACCAAAGAAAAGGTCCACTAGGGTAAACCTCAATAATGGAGAAAAAGAAGCTCCTAATAAATTTCGTAAAGGATTCATATGACTTCTAACCAATCCATTTATCCCTTAAGTCTATCATATATTTTAACACTTTGACAGGATACCATTACGACTTTCGACTTCACATTCATAACCTTATCACTATATTCCAAGGTTCACAGAAAGACATCTTAACATTATTTTAAATGTATCATACATTCAAACTAAGAGGCTTTAGCATCCTAGAGGAGAGAAGTCACCTATGCGGCATTCATACCATGCATCAGTACTGGACCAATTTCAACCAAGACAAGACACCACATGCTTCATCTTAACTCATATTACTATCATTCTTGAAATACATAGACATAACTATATCCTCTTTAAGTTACGCACAACACTATCATAATCTCGTCAATATGACCAATATGACTCCTATAGTCAATTACCGTAAGCAATCAGCAACCCTAGACTATACTAACAAAGCCATAAGTCCATAGTTTAACATGATCATCTAATTTAACATAATGAACACATATACTTTCACATTAATTTTCTAGATGTAATAGACGTCTCATATTTCACATAACCAAAAAAACACCAAACTAACAATACATAATCCATACTTCAATTAGTTGTCGACAAGGCCATGACCATCATATACTTAAAATAACGCCGACAAGGCCACATTAATTGCAAGTAAAGCATGTAACACCGCCACAATAGGTGGACGATACGAATTACACTATAATTTAATTCTAATAATCATAAAATAAAAGAAATAGGGCAACGAACCACCACTCCATCTTCAATACCTCAATTTAATACTAATCCATCTAATTTGATATAAGGCCCTTACCCATGTTAATAACAAACAATTCAACATAATTATAACAATATTAATGATACTATGTAAAATTCACTACATATCCATTTATATAATACAACCTAGAGATGAATTTACTACAATTATTACATCAATCAACAACCCATACGAAACTACATTAGAATAATAAACATTAAGTCAATATTAAATAATCCATAACATAGTCATGAACTAGGGTTCATCCAATTCATGGGTCCATAGGTTAGTTAAGTTTGAAACCATCTAATTACTAACAATTCAATCCATAATCAATGTTTAAAAACCGTTAATCAAGAACCTATGATAGATCATGAAATTGAAGAATTAAACTTTGGAAACTTTAGAAAACATCTTTGAGAGTTTGTATCCATTATGAAGAGAGTATAAAGGATCAAAAACTATACCTCAATTAAGGTAATTCTTCAATTTGATGAAGAATCTCCACTCAATTCTCCAATCCAAGCCCTTTCTTTAGTTTTGGCTTAAATGGAGTGCTACGGAATTCTATGGGATTTTGGGGTTTTCATTTGGAAAAATGAAATAATATATGTGTTAAATACTTATATACATGTTTAAAATACCCAAAAGAACCTTAATGAAACACCAATACTCTTATTTTGACGTGGCGTGAATTTACATGTTCACCCCTCAGAGACACCCAGAAATTTCCATGACCTATACTAGAGCAATATTTTTAATAATGATGTTTTTAGACATAAATAATTGCAGGTAAGTTGTTTGAAAAGTGTTGGATCCATATAATTAAAGAAAAGCCTTAACTTCCGGAAACTAGCAAAATTCAACTATGTTTATGTCCCTATGTTTGGGAAAGGTTTCGGGGGGTCAAATGAAGTATAAAACTTTCAAAAAGACTTTGAATAGGTATATTGTAGGATATATAGTCTAAAATTCTAATAACGACACCCCAAGGACCACCGTAAGGGTCCTTGGTGAGGACTCCAAGATGGGTGGGCAGGCTGTCAATAGCAACATGGACCTCACAGCCTCACATTATTTTTGGGAAATAAAGTGTGTGTTTTCCCCGCGATGCGGAGCCCCTTCCCAGATTCGTAAAAAGTCATATTATAGATTTTTTTGACTTCACAAATAAACCCATTTAAGTGAGGGGTCTTTTGGGAAATTTAACGGGTGACGATACAATTTATTAGGGTCAGTTTTAGGTCAATTCTAACACAAAAATCAAGTCCCTCAATTTGAAATAAAAAATCTCTCTCTCCCAAATTCTCTCCTCCTCCAACGCTCCATAGAAGGCCATTAGAGCTCCAAGAAGAAGATCAACTCTTCACGTTTTTCAACCCAATTTCGTGGCTTTCTCATCTTTAAGGTATTTTTTATTTCACTCTTGGGGTTCCTTTCTGCAAGAGATCCTTCAAAAGATGGTTTTTAAATCCCCCAAAATAAGGGTTTTTCTCCTCACATGGGTCTTCTTTCTAAAAAATATGAGTTAATTGTGATGAATTATGATGAATTAATGTTGTTTAAGTATTAATTAATATTTAACTGATGAATTCCTACAAGTTTTTCCTTGATCCATGTCTTTTCCCCAAATCCCTAATTTCATGGACTAGTTAATATTAATTGTTGAGGGTGATGAACATGTCACTTGTTTACTTTTATTTTAGTTATGTGAATACTTCATGAATATCCCTATTTAATATGTTAGTTTTTACAAATTGGGTATTGAGGTATGAAAAACCATGAAGGGAAATAATGTATGATCTTGATTCTCCTTTCATCTCAATTATGAATGGTGAAATCTACTTATGTTATAATGATGATATAGGTAATTTGTGTTTGGTTTATGTTGGTGAGCTGCTACCTCATCCCTAATCGTAGATCTATGAATTGATATGATGTAAGGTAAGTAATGTATGATATCGATCTTATATGATTTAATGTAATTTTCTCAATTATTAATCAGATGTTGTGCTAAATTGGAAAAAGATAGTTCTCACTTATGATCACAACTATGAGCTATTATGATAGGATTTCCCTTAAAGATCTAAAAGAGACCATTGTGAACTTGTAGAGGTTAGATTAACTATCTAAAGGAATAATTCTTAGAATCTAAAGGGCATGACATGAGACGGAGGTCTCACGTTAGTAAGTTCGTCCTCGCACATGGGTTTCTTCACGACTAGTAGTGTGTATTCCCACGATATGTGTTTACTCATGATATAGAAACCTTCAAGATTAGTAATCAGGGATTCTTTAAACAATCTCCTTGACCCTTAACTATGTGCCCACATAGGACTCTAGCTTAGTTTATCCACCTAGAAAAGGTACATAAGTATGGTTGCACCTTAGGAAAGTGTTAACCCTCTCTTTTCGTTGTAGGGGTAGAACACCGGGTTCCATGTAGCTCACATGGTCTCATGTCGGTTATGGAACTTATTTCCCTAAAGTAAAGGTATGAAAAAGATATGTATGTGAACTTCTATTAGGGTTGCCTTAAAGGTTATAACATAGTGTGAGGGAGGGTTTGGGACTTCTGTTTCACATTGCCCATGTGGTATCATATTGGATTGTTCTAGTAGTGTTCTATTATGATTATGGTTATGGTTATCATTATACTGATAAACTATGACATATAATTGATATTTGAAGAATGTTAAATATGAGAATATGTTCTAAATATAGAATGGCTTGCTTAATCTCATACTTAGTTTTTAATAAGGATATGGGGATTTATTCTTGGCACTACACAAGTGTTTTTTGAGTTTTTTATATGTTGATATGATTATGATGTTCCTTATATGTGTATATCGAATTGTTCGTCATTGTGCCATTGTGCATTTTCTCATGCATTGCTGATTTTTATGCATAGGAACCATACTTAGTACATGTGGTTTGTACTAACCCATATTTCTTTCTTTTTTCCGAAACATTTTAGGTTCGGCCCATTGAGGAGATTCGTGGTCATTGAAGAAGGAGACTTGTCTCTTTTCTAAGTCAATTGGTGAGTCCTCATTTATTTTGAGGATAAAGACACTCATCAAGCCTTATTAGTTTTGTCGATGTTTTGAGACAACTATTACAATCTCATGTTGAGACCTTCATTATATATTGTATGGAATATTGTAATAGGCTAAGAGTTATGCCCAAAATTATTGTGATTCGATTTGTAAATGGTTTAATGTGAGACAAAGTATTAGACTAAATTCTTATGTGTGCTTATGATGTATTGCGAGAAGCCTATGTATGCTTCCTATGTAGAGGTCTATGTAAACCTCCATGCTACATAAGCAAAAAGTTTTATTTTTCCACAATTTTGACTTATGATTTTCTATGATGAATGCTAAAAGGCTTGTCTTAGTACTCATAGAGGACGAAGATGCCGATTAAGCCTAGGGGGTACTTTGGATCGTACTAATTTGGTGTCTGAGCATGAGGTCTTCTTAGGATTGACGTCTGACTAAACCACGTCTATGTGGGGTCTTATTCATAACTATGAAGCACACCACACTTATGAATGAGAGACTATATAATTTATAAAAACTTTCACTCTCCAGTTATTCCTTGATCGGCCTAAGAGTCCTAGATTATTTAGTCCTTTATTCTATTCTATTCTAAATTCTTTAATTATGCTTATAGAATGAATCAAGGAAAAATTGCTCGAAGTACGGAGAGGACATAATTTGCATTAGTTTGGGTTCCCCCCCTCAAACTTCTTAAAAACCCTCAGTTGCCTATTTAAGAGGTACATGTCCCTAATGTTGTATAAGTTAGGCCATTCATAGCTTCACTCAAGTGTTGGCTATGCAAGTTGCTATGGATACAAGGGTGCAAGTAAACACCTATTCTAATACCACCGCTTCAAAGAATAGGGATTTAACAATTATGAATCCCTTACTTTCTATGATTATAAGGTAGAGAAGGATACACAAGGGTTCATTGATGAAGTTTTAAACGTTCTAGATGCTATTTGTATTTCTTATAAAGAAAAGTTGAAACTAGCCGCTTACCAACTCAATTATGTGGCTCAAGTGTGGTGTGAGCAATGGAAGGATGATACGTCATTTATATATGGTAGGATTACTTGGGGATCTTTCAAGACGGATTTCCTTGATAGGTTTTTTCCTTGGAACTAAGGGAGAGGAAAATGCAAGAATTCATCAACCTTCGTCAAAGGGGTATGAGAGTGAAGGAGTATAGAATCAAATTTACTCAACTATAAAACCATACACCGAATATGGTTGTAGATTCTTGGGGACAAGATGAACAAATCTTTCATGGGGATATTTGATCTTGTGGAAAATTAGTGTAGGTAGGCTATGTTGATTCCTAGGATGAACATCTCTTGCCTCATGGTTTATGCCTAACAAAAGGAGGAGAAAAATCTTAAGCAAGTTGGTAGGGTGTTGAAGAAGGTGACAACCAAAGAGGGGATATCTTCTAAGAATAGGTATGAGGTTCAATACAAACCAATGTTCAAGAATAGGTTTTCTAATCAAGGATCTTCTAGTGGAAGGGAAAACAAAAGTAAGGTGCCTATTCCCAAGCCCCAAGAGGGAAAAGTTTGACGTTCATATGTCCATAGGCCTCTTTGTTCTAAATGTGGTAGAAGGCATGATGGCAAGTGTCTTGTGGGCACGGGTAATTTCTATAATTGTGGCAAGAGTGGTCACATGAAGAGAGACTTCCCTATGATGATAACTCAATGAGGGGAAAATGCTCAATCTCAAGCAAGTGCTTCAAAAATGTATGCTCCTAATAAGGATCTCTTCCATGCTTTCTCATCCCGAAGTGATCAAGAGAGCTTACTGGTCGTGGTCACCGGTATGTTAAACAATAATCGTTTTAGTATATGTTTTTTTTGGATTCGGGAGCTATGTTTTAATTTAATTTTTTTTATTAAAAAGAACCGCTCTTGTACCATGAAATTTTGAAATAACTACCCCGACCATATTAGATGAGCTTTCTTTTCCTCGGTTTTTTCGTACCCTGGTGGATGTTTCTCTTGTGATTGATAGTGTTGTATAAAAGGTTGTCCATTTCCTTGCCCAATGATTTAATGTTGGGTTGACTTGATATAAACTTTGATTTAACATTTTCAATATTAGTGGGTGTTTGGGGGTCAATATAGGTTGGTTGTCGTGCGGGTTTGTTGTGCTTTGCCTCTTTTGATTATAGGGGGGGGGGGGGGGGGGGGGGGGGGGGGGTGGGGGGTGGGGGGGGGGGGGGGGGGGGGGGGTGGGGGTGTCAAAGGGTGGTCAAATTTAAATTTCCAAATGAATCCATTTATTAGTGAAAGGGAGGAAACTCAAATCCTAGGGGTAAGATAATCTCACGTGTAAAAACTTGCAAAGCGTTTTCTATACGATATAGCAAGAGTTAGGGATCTTCAATTTGAGGTTTTCCCAATAGAATTGGTACCCGTAGTGAGGGAATTTACGGAGGACTTTCCCGATGACCTTTCCGGAATTCCTTCCGAATGGGAGATTGACTTCAGTATGGAGTTGTTGTTGGATACACAACCTACTTAAATCCCTCCTTATCAAATATCCCCGAAAGAGTTGAACGAACTAAAGGCTCAACTCAAAGATTTGCTAGATAAGGGTTTTGTTCATCCAAGCGTATCTCCATAGGGTTCCCCAATATTATTTGTAAAGAAGAAGGATAGGTCTTTGAGAATGTTTATTGATTATCGCACAATTGAATAAAGTCACTTTAAAGGATAAGTACCCACTCCGTGGGATTGATGACTTGTTTGATCAACTCCAAGGAGCTGACTACTTTTCAAAGATTTACTTATGATAAGGTTATCACCAAGTTATGTGAGGGAGGTTTATATTCAAAAATTTGAATTTTGAACAAGATATGGTCATTTCATGTTCCTTGTAATTTCATTTGGCCTAACCATGCCCCAATGGCTTTCATGGACCTCAATAATCGAGTTTTTAAAAAATATCTTGATTTGTTTGTGATTTTGTTTATTCATGATATTTTGACAAACTCAAGGAGTGAGGATGATCATATGGATCATTTGAGAATAGTTTTGAAATTTTTCAAAGATAACCAACTTTTTGTAATGTTTAGAAAGTGTGAGTTTTTGCAGAGGTCGGGGGCTTTTCTTGGCCACATTGTCTCTAGTTAAAGGGTTGAGGTCGATCGGAGAAAGATGGAATTGGTCAAAATTTTGCATAAACCTCTGAGTCCTACTATTATTTGGAGTTTTATGGGGTTGTCCAACTACTATCGGAGGTATTTTGAGGAATTTTCAAATATTGCATCTCTATTAACGTCCTTAACCCAAAAGAAGTATGGATATGGCGCTGTGTCATATCGACCCGTGCATGTTTGTAGCAAAACTCGCGTTAATTACCTCCCTTAATAACCCTCCTGGGTAGTAACGGTCGCAGACCGAAACTCAAAGGAAAAGACGTTCCATTATTGAAAAATAGACCTCAAATCTCCAGCTCCGATAGTAAGACTCTACTAGAGGGTACGGAAGGTTTTTTTGTTGTGATTTATTCAATGGCCGCCTGATCTGGGGTCTAGGATATGTGCTCATGCAACGAGGCAAAGTCATAACATATTCCTCTAGAGAACTTAACCCATATATGAAGAATTATCCAACACATGACCTTCAACTTGGGTCTGTGATATTTTCCTTAATATTTGGAGACACTATCGATATGGGGTTCATGTTGACATGTTCACGGATCATAAGAGTCTTGAATATGTGTTTACCCAAAAAGACTTGAATCTACCTCAAAGAAGATAGTTAAAACTTTTAAAGGACTATGACATGAGTGTAATTTACAATCCAAGAAAAGCTAATGTTCTATAGGATCCATTTAGTAGAGTGTCCATATGTAGTGTAACTAATATGGTTGATGATATGAAGTAGCTACTAAAAAAGGTTCATAGTCTGGCTAGTTCGGATGTCCCGCTAGAAGAATCTCCAAAAGGGTGGTTTCGTGGTTTCCCAAAACTCGAAGTCATCTTTAGTTGATAGGATAAAATTAAAGCAAAGACTTGATCCTCTATTAATGGAGTTGAAGCAAACGGTATTAGTTAGTTTAATGAGACTTTCTCTCAAGGAGAACATGGGGTGCTTAGGCACTAAGGAATGTTGTGTGTACCGGATGTTGATGGTTTAAAGGAGTCAATCATGGAAGAGTCTCATAGCTCCCGGATTCCATTCACCCAGGTCAACAAATATGTACCACGACCTATGAGAACCATATTGGTGGAATTGCATGAAAAGGGACATAGTGAAAATTGTTGCTAACTGTAAAAATTTCCAACAGGTGAAAGCGGAGTATCAAAGGTTGGGTGGCTTGACTAAAAATATAGATATTTATACATGGAAATGGGAGTATATTAACATGGACTTTATATTGGGATTGCCTTGTACTAGAAGACAACACGACTCGATATGGTTCATCGCGGATAGGCAAACCAAGTTCGCACATTTCCTTCCCATCAAAGTCAAATATTCGTGGAGATTACGACAAATGTATATCAAAGAGATAGTGAAGTTACATGGAGCCCCTTTTTCCATTATTTCGGATATAGTGACTCAATTTATCTCCCATTATTAGAAAACTTTTCAAAGTGGGATTGGTACGAAGGTGAAACATAGTACTGCTTTTTATCCAAAGATGGATTATCAAGCGAAATGCACAATTAAAACACTTGAAGACATGTTGAAGGCTTGTGTCATCGACTTCAAAGGTATTGGAAATGACCACCTAGCTACCCAATATAACTTCTCCTACAAAATAGCACCATCAAAAAAAAAAAAAACTATCTCTATGCAACCCTTCTCAGGCCCTTTATGGAGAAAAGTTGTAGATCTCCTACGGTTTTATGGGTATGATGTAAGTCTCTTTTTCCTACCTTGTCATGACTTGGTATATGAATCCCTAGAAAAGGCTAGAGTTATAAGAGATAGACTAAAATCATCTTAAAGTCGACAAAAATCTCATGTCGACAATAGAAAAAGCGACCTTTAATTCCAAGTACGAGATTGGGTCTATTTGAAAATTTAACCCATCAAAAGGGGTGATGAGGTTCTGAAAGAAAGGGAAGTTTATTCTTCGTTATGTGGGACCTTATGAATTTTTTAAGCGAGTTGTGATTGTTTCCTATGAATTGAAGTTTTCCAAATGAGTTGGCCATGATCATCCGATCTTTCCATTATTTCCAGCTCAGAAGTGTAATAAGTATAGGCTATTTTTCGTTTTTCCATTATTTCTTAGAAGTTTTAGGGGTGATGAAGAAATTTTTTCTGAGAGATTCCCTGTTGAGATCTTGGAACGCCAAGTTAAGAAATAAGGAGGTTTCTTCCGTAAAAGTTCTATCGAGGAACCATCTTGTATAGGCTGCAACATGGGAGGGCGAGGCAGACATCAAGACCCGCTATCCTCATCTTTTTCCCCCAACTCCTACCCAAGATTACGATTAGTAATTCCTTATATAACTATTATAAAAATGTTGAACTTATCATGTTTCTTCTCAAAATAATGTGCATATTAATAGTAGAATTTTTCATAGCTAACGTCGAGTTTCGTATCTTTCAATTGAATATGTTTATCATGTGGCTTTTACTTGATTGTTGTGTTGTGTGCTAACAGTGTTCATTGGAAGATCTAATGAAAGAATATTTATATTGTTTTTATATAAAGACATCAACATGTCAACTCTTAATGCTCAATGAGATGGAGAAGGAGTACCGCCTCCTTTTTGATATACACGTTTCACAGTTTGTTAATGGTTTGTGTGGATTAATATTCCTATTTGTTTTCTGATATGTTCTATATGTTTAAAGGAGTTGATATCCCTCCTATATATGTGACTGATTATAATATTTTGGTTGGTTGGTTGCTGTCTTGAGTCGTTCCCTTTCCTTTCTATAAGAAGGTTTAGAGTGTCATTTAGGACTAATGGTTCTAAAGGAGGGATAATTGACACACGTGGAACTTTACAAGACCTTTAAAGAGCTTAATACTTTTCATAATGGATGGTTTTAGCCTAAATAACCGCTAAATAAGTTTTTTGAGAAGTTTTCAGAGGCAATAGGATAGAGAAAGCATTATGTCCGGAACTATTTGGAAATTCAAACTATTTTTACGTCCCATTTTTGGTAAAAGGTTCAGAGGGGTCAAATGATTTTTAAAACTTAGAAAAGACATTGTATAGTATAATGTAGTAATAAAAGTCTAAACGTCTGGTACAGACACTCTACTCAAGGACCACCAGCTGTAGGTCCTAGGAATGAAAGGACCGTCTTAACATTGTGGGCAGTGTTGCCAAAAGCAATTTGCCGCGGAGTAGTCAAGAATCGTGAGGTCTAATAACGGTGCGACGGTGGCAATCTAAACTCGGAAATCATTTCCCTCAAATTATTCTATGGTTGATATATAAAGTTTGTGTTGGGCTCCCCCGCGATACGGAGCCCTCTTCCCCCTTTATATTCACAAAAAGTCGTATTTTTTAGTTGTTTGGTGACTTCACATATAAACTCATTTTAAGGTGAGTGCCTTTATTGGGTATTTATTGGGTTATTTTTTAGGTTAAATGTAATTAAGGTGGTACATTTTTATGTCTAATACTTAACTACCGTCAAAATCAAGTTCCCTCCAAAGTGAAACCAAAAATCTCGTCTCCTCATCTTCTCACTCTCTCTCCGTCCCTCCATCTCTCGCCGCAAAATTCTCTCCTTCTCCTAAAAAGCTGACAACTGGTGCATTAAGACATTAAAACTATAAAAGAAAATAATTAGCCTTCAAGTTTTATACAAACCTTAATTATTTGCTTTCCCCCTCATCTATATAGGTGATAAGTTCGCTTAATCCCTATGGTATTTTATTTATTTTTTTCCTTTTCCCTAAAGGTCTAATATCAAAGATGATTTTTAAAGATTCCCCGGGGCCCACCCAAAACAGGGTTGTTCCTCGCTCAACGACCATGGGTCTTTTCCTTTAGATAAATGAATTGTGGAGTATATTGTTATTGATTATAGATTTAATTAATTTGCTTTAATTAACCTGATAATGAGTAATTGATAAATTCCTATGATTTTTTCCCTCGACCAGCCAAGCAGAACCTCAATGTCTTTTAACAAAATCAGTTGAAAAAATCTATCATAATAAACCAAATACCACAATCCCTAATTTCTTGATTGATTTAGGGGAAATTGTTGAACATGGAATTTAATTATATGTCACCTTGTTACTTTGCTTTAAAAGTTATTACGATACTACTCTGTCAACCAACTTCACATGAATTTGCCCGTATTTCGATTTGTTTTTTTTTTGTGAGGTTACTTGGGTATAGATAAATATGAAATTCCCATGAAGAGAAAAATGTATGATATATTTGATATCTTTCCTCGCTTTTGATCATCAGTTATACCATAAAGTGAAAATCTACTCATGGTTATATGATGAGATATCTTAATTGTGTTATATCCCTCGCAATTTTTTTGTGACAGAAGGAAATCCTTCATTGCGCTTATTCTTACCTTAAACCGCTAAATCTGCTGAAATTTTGGAAAAATATGAAGTTTATGTAATTATGTTATCTTAAATGGTGATCATGTATATGATTGAATGTAAGTTTCTTCCTCAAAATGATTATATATGTTATGTCTAAAAGTGAAAAGATAGTTCTCATTTGTGATATCACAACCCGATGTAGCAAATATTATAAAAGAATAGCTTAGGTTCGTACAAGAGGAACGAATTAGACCACTTGTAGATGTTAATTAAAATGATGATTACTATAAAGGGACTGAATTTGGCTTATATCAATCACCAAAATGCTTACAAATGTAAATGAGAAGAAATAAATGAGGTTCTCCTCATACGCCACGTTAGTAAGAGATCCGCGCGTGTCCAGCGCACGTCGGGGCCCGTCGCCCGCCTGCTCTCCCCAGCATGGGATTTTTTCAACAACAAAACACGACTAGTATATGTGGATTTCCGAAAATATCTGGTCTTATGAAGAATTGGGAAACTCTCCAACAACAATCAAAATAGAACACAAACATCAAACACAATTCCAATCAAACGATTTTATTCAGTGATTTCTAGAAACATATCCTTTAACCTCGTAGAACTATGTGCCACATGAGAAAATCATTCTTACTTTTCACAACCTATATAGGCTGTGTCGAAATGATTTTACCCTTAGTGTAAGTGTTATACGCCTCTTCGTTTTTGGAGTGGGGGTAGAACAACTGGTTCCATGTAGTTTCACATGGTCTCATGTCCCTTTTATGGTACTTATTTACCTAAAGTAAAGCTATGAAGAAAGATATGCCTTTGTGAAAATGTCTATTCGGGATTTGTTCTTAAAAGGTTAGCTACATAGTGTGAGGAGAGGGTATGAAGGCGCCTTCTCTTACACATTGGCTCCACATGTGATGCCTTTATAGGAGTTCCTGTTAGGTTTCTATATTAATATGGTTTTGTTTAATGTTATGTTGTTAACCTATAACTATTACTTAGAATATTTGAGAAGAATGGTTTTTGAGAATATATGTTGTAAGTATGAATGGGGTTGCGTAATGTGCTACTTTACCTTTGAATTATTATGGGGCTTTGTGTTCTTCTTGGATTGCATCAAGTCTAGTTTGCTTGAGTTAATTATATTTGATAATGATTATTGATGTTGTTTGCTTATATAGGTATATCGAATGTTGGGGTATTGTGCTATAGTTTTGATTACATTGTTGGGCCTTCTCTCATAGCATTACTTTTTTTTGCCATATACGAACATACTAGTACTAGTCTAGGGTGGCTGGTTACTAACTCAATTTAATTCCGCTTTTCTTTTTCGCCTCCATAAAATTTAGGTTTGGACCATTGAGGGTAGATTCGTGGTTCATTGGGAATGAAAAGGTACCATTGGCCTCTTTCCCTAAGTCATTGTGAGTCCCTCATTGGTTTTCTGTAGGATAAAAGCCATTTCTCATCATAGGCTTATTAGTTTTGTCTATGTTTGTGACAAGATATGATTTCTTCATGTTGAGATGAGGTACACGCTTCATCTAAATTCTACCCCTATATGCATGGCATATTGTAATGATAAGGGGCATTGCCAGAAACCATTGTGATTCTCTTTGTAGATGGTTTTAACATACAGTGAAATAAAATCTTTAGCTAATGTCCTGATGTATGTGTTTCTTATGATCTATTGTGTGATAAGTCCTATGTGTGCTTTATATGTATAGAGCTCAATGTAACGCATTCCATGCTATAGCAAAACTTTTTTTTATTCTTTGTGTGATTTTGACCATCAGTTCATTGCTATGATGAACGCTAAGTATGGCTTTACTAGAGTCCTGCAAAGACATACAGAGGACGGAGCGACAGTCTTGTTATGCTAGGGGTACTTGGGTCGTAACAATTTGGATCAAAGCAAGAGGTTAGATTTTCTTAGAAGGATGATGTCTCTTAACGTGTCTATATAAGTGTTTGCTTATTGCATAATTGGTGAAGCGCGGCCACATTTATGAGGAGAGGAAAGTGCTTAGGAACATTCACATCTGCTTGTTATTCCTTGGTCATGCTAGATTATTAGCTCTAGTTTAGTCCTTCTCATACTTATTAGCTTAGAACCGAATGAATCAAGAGGTAATAAATGCTCGAAAAGGTCTGGAGAGGGAGGAATTTGAACCACCACCCCTGGCACTCACGCGTTCTCGGCGTCAAGCATCTCTAAAAACGCCTGCACAAGTTCCTTGGACTCAAGTGTTGGATACTCAAGTTACTAGGGATTTTCAGGGTGTCTAAGTGAATCCTCTAAATGCTAATACCCCGGCCACTTCAGGATTAGGTATCTTCACTAAATGAATGAATACCCTTACTTTCTGATGCGTTCTAAGGTAGAGGAGCTATGGGCCACAAGTGGTTCTTGATGAAGTGTTCAAGGTTCTATTCTACATGCTAAAGGTGTGTTTCTTATTACGTAAAAGGCTGAGACTAGTACGCTCTACATACAACAAAGATTAAACTCAAGAACATGGTATGTAGTAGATGAAGGATAAGAGTCTGGTTTTATGAAGGTCGTGATACTTTGGGGAGGCTTCTCAAAATGGATTTCCTGATAGGTTATTTACCTTTAAACTAAGATATAAAATGCAAGAATTCATCAACCTTCTTCGTGCAAGGGGGGGGTTATGAAGCGTGAGGAGTATAGCCTCGAAATTCAACCTCAAACTTCAAGCTAGTTGCTCCGACTATGGTTGCGGATTCAAGGGAAAGATGCGAAAATATGTGTCAATGGTGGGATATCTCAATCTTGGGGTAAATGACTGTGTCTGACTATTGTTGTTATGTTCCAAGGATGGGGCATCTCCTATGTCTCAAGGTTGCATGTCGAACAATTAAGGAGAAAAATCTTAGCAAGTTAGTAGGATTTGAAGAAGGTAGGAACCAAAAGATGTGGATTCCTCTATTCTAATAATAATATGATGTTTTCAAGAAAACCAGATTCAAGAAGGAGTTCTCTTAAATCATTGAATTCTTCTAGTGGTACAAGAGGGCCTCGATAAGAGTGAAAGATGTGCCTTACATCCAAAGCCCGCTATTAGATAGAAATTATGACGTTCATCAGTGTGTCGATTAAGGCCGCCTCTTTGTGTCTAAATTTGGTAGAACTCACGATGCGCAAAGTGTCTTGTGGGCATGGGTACTTTCTATGATGGTGGAAAGAGGGGGTGCATCATGAAAGAAAGAAGACTGCCCTGTGATGATAGTACGGTCAATGAGTGGTAAAATTGCTGCAGAAGCTCAAATCAAGTCCTTCAAAGTACTTCTTCAACCCCGAACGCCTCTTTTTAATTAAAGTCGGGCTTCTTTGCTCTTTAAATAATCCCGAAGTGATCAAGTGAGATCAACGGACAGTGGGTGGGTGCATCCGTTAAGTTGAAAATTATTTTTCCTTTGATGTTATATGCTTTTGTTGGTATCTATAGAGTCTAACGGTTGTCATTTCCTCTTTCCTATCTGTTATTTTATTAAATCGCATGAAATTTGAAATCTACTATCACCACCGTGCGGCTACTTTACCCGCCTGCCCGCCATATTGGATAAAAAGCTTCTCTCGGATTTCTACCCTATAAAGCCGGTGGTTGTTTCCGTGGTGGTTGATAGAGTCGATAAAGGTTGTCGGCCCTATTTTTTCCTTGCCTTAGTATTATGAGATTTTGGATATTAGCAACTATACATAGGGAACTGTATGGTTGCAAATTATTTCTTTGTGTCTCTAATATAGTCGATTGAGTGTCAAGTTGGTTAAAATTTCAATTTCCAAAGTATGAACCGCATTTTTTTTTTTGATTGGAAAAACGTGAGGAAAAACTGCAAATCCTAAAACGAACGGTAGATTATCTATATCTAAACTCTTGAGATTTGGTATAGCAAAGGGTTGTCCGCTCTACACACATAGTAAGTAGTTGGATCTTGAAGTCTGAGGTTCCCCCGTCAATTAGATTCGGTACAAACGTTTGAGAGGGAGGAAGTTATTCCGGAGTTCTTCTCCCAAGGACTTCCTTATTCCTTTCCTGCATATTTCCGCGCTAATTCCTTAATTTCTTCCTCCTGCAACTAACTGGGTAGATTGACTGTGACTAAACTGTTGTCTGGTGATTAGCACAGACCTCTAACGCTCTTTCAAATTCCCACCTCTTTCAATCCCTTCCTTTCGTATGGCCGCTCTGTTTATTTAGATGAGAGATATAAAGGGAGGGGGTGG